>OY292501.1:600000-862500 GCA_958496325.1 Nomophila noctuella | reverse complement strand
TTAACCATGGTTATCATGTTTCCAGCGGGCCCAATACCCCTGCGCGTGCGCGAGGCCGAGCTGCCCATAGTCAGCGACGCGGAGTGCATCCGCAAGGTCAACGCCGTCACAGAGAAGATCTTCATCCTGCCAGCCTCCTCCTTCTGCGCGGGAGGGGAGGAGGGGAACGACGCTTGTCAGGTAAGAAGACGTATCATACATAAGGCTTCCTTATTGGGGATATTACAAAATAGTGGGAGGCTCACGCTTTGTAAGTCGCACAGCTCGCAAGGGTATTAGAAATACCCATCAATTAAACTATTAGTGCTGTAGAAATCCGTTGGTGCTATTTGTTGCTAATCATGAGCAGAATCATCTAAGTTAATAGGCGTCCAGAGGTAGACATGTGCCTTTTACCTGGGTTTCCAGATAGCCATACAAATACCTATTTTATAATTATTATTTATTTTACATCATCAGCCTGATGCAGTCCACTTATGGTGTATAGGATTATGTTCATAGTCACAACACTGTGCAAGCGGGTTGCTGACTGCAGTGTGGTTAATGGTGATCGATAAAACACAGGGATACGCTATTGCTTACGCTCCCGGAATGTTCTTTACTATTACCGGAATGTTCTTTACTATTATATTCTACGCCGGCACGAAACGGTCAAGAAAGTTTATCTTTCTAAATACCTAGCTAGGGTACTGGCCTAATCATCACACTGCCCGAATGCGGATTGATGCGGAGAATAAGCAATATTTCTATTTTCCAGGGTGACGGCGGCGGTCCCTTAGTCTGCCAAGACGACGGCTTCTACGAACTAGTGGGTCTGGTGTCGTGGGGCTTCGGCTGCGGCCGGCGCGACGTGCCCGGCGTCTACGTCAAGGTCTCCTCCTTCATCGGGTGGATCAACCAGATCATATCCGTCAACAACCTATAGCGGCTGGACGGCGGTAGATAACTAATCACTTGACTGATGTTAAAACGAGGAGGTGTCATGGGCCTATCCACACTAGGACAAAACCCAAAAGATGCCTAATCAAACAAAATGATATATTTTCAAATACTTAACAAAAAAGAAACGTTTGGGGTGGGGTTAGGATGACTGCAGCTCCACCCTTAGCCCAAGGTTGGCTACGCCCATACTTGATCTTTAAATGTTTTACGTGTGCTTACGTTAGGGTCACTTCAACGTCTCAAGAAATCATATGACTTTCCAGCAATCGAGTATGTATGAAAAGTCGTAAATACAAAAAGTCGAAATGATACAAAATGTCGCGATCAAACGATCACTTGCTAGAGTTTTAATACTAAAAATACCGAAAAAAAACCTTATGCACTACATGAGTCAAAAGATATTTACTTACCTGACATCATCTCCGCGCTGTGCACCGCTCTTCAGAAGAATCTCGAAGGTTCTCGGATGTTCTAGGTCACTGGTTTCACATTTTACAGACTAGCCGAAAGATTTCACTTTTGTTTTATATACGACTATGTACGAGTTTATAACCAATTCACTTCCTTCACAGTTGTTTAACGTCCCTAAATAATAATTACTTAAATGCAAATAATACATAGCTCAAAATAAAATATGACCGAATGGCGCGTGCTTAAACCGCGCTGGAGCGCTCAAGACTAATTTGGTGCTTGAAATTAGTGAACTACCTACTCAGAGTTCTAAATTCAAATTGAACGGAATACCTCCAAATACACGTCTTTTTAGTTTATTTATTTCAAACAGACGCGCACAAAGATTTTTTGATTTTTCCAAGATCTTTGGACGCGCACAATTTTTTAAAACAAAAGAGGAAGTCCCCATTTGGTATGGGAATTTCGCATTAATTATGACATTGTTTTGAAGAAGTATAATATAAATAAATCCCTTATTTTCAGATTTATTTGTACATTGCTTAGTATAATTAAGACAATATTGTAAATAAAACAAAACTTTTCTATTTAGTTAGTAAGATAATTTATTTATTTAGACATACTATTAATTTATTATTTGAAGGCATTTAATAATTGTACTCTCCCACCACACCGTTTTCATTGTATTTATTTTAATATGTCAATGATTTATTTATTTAAGATATGACAGAGAAATATTTTGAACTTTTAAAATAACTGTTCGGTATTGTATTTATGGTGCTATTTATTAATTTTTTGCCTCTTCTTTAATTATCCTCAGATCATTAAATATATCAATTCTAGATATAAAATCCAAATTAAGTTCGATTTGTGCAGAAGGTTGATCAATCCGTATTAAAAGTCCTTATAGAGCATACTGGTTGAAAACATCAAGCAATTTAGATTGGATATTTTATTCAAAAATCTTTCCCCATTATTATAATCAGAATTAATTATTTCTTATCCCTACACAAGCATTAATAGACTTATTTTAGACAGCTTCTAGTTTTAGTACGAAAAACCAAACAATATAATTCATATACGTATACACGTAGTATTTTAGTTATTTATGTATTTACTAGTAGAACAAGGGCTCAGTAGATGATGTTTAGGGCTTTAAAACAAGTTGTTCTTTTGAGCGATAACGAACTTCGTTTTCGTCTCGACTAATACTGCTATGTCTATCCTAAACACGTGATACCTTCACCAATAGATATAAATATAAGACAAGTCGATAGCGAAGTTCGATAACGCTCAAAAAGGCAGCTTGTGTGCCGTCTCGAGCCATACGTCACAGTTCTAGTTAGGCATAGGTATTCTCCTTAGAGGAGAGGTGTAAATAGTTCTATTTATATTTATGTAGACTTTGGGAATTATTTTGATAAAGTTACTAAACATGAAATATATTCTAAAAAAACTTACTTAGCACCTGTGGGAACAGTTTGTATGTTAAATAAAAAGTAAAAAAACACTACCAAAATCGCACTATGTTAAGTATCATACCATTCCATAACAATCAAATGGACATTTATTTATTAAAAGATTTTGTAAAAACATATTCTTAGAAGATTGATCCACTACTATTGCAAATAGTATTTGTAGATTTGTATTGAAATAATTCCCATTGTCTAATAAACTACCCGATGAGTTATGTGCGTATGTGCTATTTGAAATACCCAAGTTCCAATTAACACACATAAGTCATCGGGTATCTATTTATTGTTACTACACATTAATTGCAATGTATTATTTCCAAAACAATTTTATGAGAGATCTGTTTTCGTCCACATTTTCTACTTAAAAATAATATGAAATATTTTAAGTCAGTGGACTTTTTAAGTAGAATTTCACGTGAACAATGGATCTCTCATACAATACATGCTTTATACGACATTTGTTCGTGAACAAAATAATGGATAAAGTTGTGTGTAGTCAAAACATTTTACTTTGTAAATGTAAGTCTTCTCGCTAATAAATAAAATACTCTTATCTTGGTCATTTTATTTTACATCCATTTTATATTTTTAACTTTTGTAATCCTTATCTTAACGTTTCTTCCAGTTGCATCCTCGGCCATTGCCTTCGAGAGCCCAGGGTACGATTCGTCTATGATCCTGAATTAACTTTATTAACTTTATTTTATAACTATACCTTAATGTAAATAATTATTGGGCAATTTGATATTTACACAAATCAATATATTGCGTCATTGAAAAGATCAATACAGAACAATACAGCAATATCTTAGACAACTAATATTTAAAGATGAAATCAAAACACAATAGGTAGGAATAACTAGTTTATTCAGAAACGTATATCAAATACACATAATATAAATCTAATAAGCAAAGCTAGATTTCATTTTACAATGCAAATTATCATAATATCAAAAGAAACATACAGAAAACCTTGTAAAGGTAATAAGATTACACATTTTGTCTTATTATTTCAATATAAAATACACAATTAAAACTATTTGCAATCATAACTACAAAACGGGGTGTCCTAAGAATGTTAAATTAATTTAAAAGAAATTAAGTTTGTGTTAAATCAAATGAATGAAATAAGCAGTAAGTGACATATGTATAAGCCGGAGTCTTTGATAGGAAGAGAAATTATATTTTTCAAGTTATAAAATAATCTTTTCTTATTAAAATCTTAGAAATACATCTAATTGATGTCTAACGGATGAACATATTAGAATTTAGCCACAATTTAGACTTTGTGGGTTTGAATATTTTTTTTCATTTTACTGTAGGTAGGATTCTTTTCGAAACATACATACTAGACTATCCTGTACGTTTTTTAAGTCCTTCAATTTAGTAATTGTTCAAATTAATTTCGTGTTTTTATTGTCAATTGTTATTTCGTGTACTTTGCAACTAGTTACAAGTAAGTCATACTTATGAAATCAGGTATAATTGGAACGCCAAAGATTTCAATGCAATTATCTATCTTAACATACACACACATAATATTCATACTAATAATTCTGCACCTGCCGTCATTCGGAATTATAAGAAAATTGTGGAAAAATAAACAGTATTTATTAATATAATCCAAGACTATGTTATAATATAACATAATTAAGATACCTTAAACCAATTTTAATGAAATGTTTGTATCATAATTTGTTTTTAATGTACTCAACTGAGTAATAAGTTTTAGCTAATCCTAAGTAAATAAAACCAAATCTAAACTTTCGATACACAATAATATTATAGTATAATTTTAGATATAATTATTGTATGAAATAAATTTTCAAACAAGCACCCACAAACACACTAATCAAACTACCTCAGTGTTGTATTTATTACACTAAGGCCATGCTTCACAAACTATAGATAAATCCCTAAGGGATTGTTTGGAAGATAGTTATATACGTACGAGGCAATTTAAAAATCTATGAATTTCTCGGACCTGTTTGATGAATTTGATGACTAAACTTCTCAATGTTATTTTCATTGTACGATTACATTTACATTTTGCAGAATAAAATAAAATATTTATTTTAGTCAACCATTTATCATGCAAGCTATTAGGGATTTACCTTAAGTTGTGACAACCCATTAATACGCATACTAGGCTCTGTTTACTTTTTTCATTCAGCACGACAAATTAAACTTTTGTAATTAATACCGCTAATGTCAGGGGCATAAACGCAAATATTGAACTGCAAGTCAAAATTGTCTGTGTAGGTTTAATATTGTACATATACATACAAACACGAATTTGTTTTATAACATAGAGTGTTTTAACCAGGCTCAAATTAGGATCAAAGTCGCACCGTACCCTGGGTTCCGGGGCATTGGCCGAGATTGCAACCGGGACTTGCGCTAGGAAGTTGATGACTGATTTATCTAGTGTTGGCGTAGAAAAGATACTCGACAGTATCTAGAGTACAAAAACTAACAAAGTCGCACCGTGCCCTGGGTTCAGAGGCTTTGGCCGAGATTGCAACTGGGATTTGTGATAGGATGATGATGGGTGATTTATCTAGTGTTTGCGTTCTACAGTTTCTAGACTACAAAAAGTAAACAGAGCTCACGTAGCTTCGGTCATCCCTACGAGGGAACGGCGAGAGCAGCCGGCATGCGAGACGGCGTCGTCACTGCTGCGCCGCGTTGCGGTCGATGAGCGGCTTCTTGTGCGACGCCGGCGCGGGCAGCTTCGACGGGTACTTCTTGGTAGAGATGGACCGGTCCGCGTTCTCTTTGCCGACTTGCTCTTGCTGTTTCTGGAAATAAAAACGAATATTTTTGTCACCTAATATTGTGTCTTATAAATAAATTTTTAAGTATTTAAATAGTATTATATCACTCTGGACAGGCAGGGTTGGTGACCACAGTATTGTGAATGATAAAACAGAGACGATTGTTAGTGTCCATCTCCTTGGAATGTCGCTTAGTAATTATTACGAAAATGACAGGACCAAAGGAAGTGGTGCATTCTGCGAAAGCTATCTAGGATCATCTTGACCTTCTTAAGTTGTCAATTTCACTGCAAAGGTAAGAGAAGCGACTCACCCTACGCATGTAGATATCACTCTCCGATGTGCATTTAGTCATGGGCGGAAGCGCGTCCAGCTGGTTCGTGAACTTGGCTTCGTTGCGGTCACTGCGGTCACTGCGGTCCTTGCGGTCACTTTGGTTGGCGCGGTCGCCGCGGTCGCTGAGGTCGGCGGGCGGGGAGGGAGCAGCGAACACGGCGGATTCGGACGACATGGAGGATTCTGTGTCGCTGCCCGCGCGGCTGTTATTCTCGCTCTCACTTTCAACTACCAGGCAGTCCTGAATAGAAATTAAAATTCTCTGGAGTTGAGCGCAAATATGGCACAAGGTGTGCTCGTGCCCCACTGCAGTGTAGTCTTCATAGAACTGAGGCATTCAGGGGCAGTTTCCGCTTCCAAGCTACAAAGTGTTGGAATGATTTACCTCCACCACTACGACAACTAACTTCTAAATTATCTTTAAAAAAAAAATATAAAACACATTTGCTGGAAGCACAGAAGTTAGGAGTTTCAAAAGCCTTTGTAGTTTAGCGGTTGCTGTCGCTTTTTGCTCTGGTCAGATCGGGATTATGATGATTTTCAATAATTGTTCCTGATGTACATAACATACATACATACGAGTACAATGGAATGCTTGAAGCGGTCAATCTGTTATTTTTATTTTCTTATTATTTATAATTGTGTTTTCTTTTATTTTTCACTTTACATGCTACTGTGCATGCAGAAATTCATGTTACTTTTAATTTAGTTTCCCTCTCTATCCACCTCGGGGGTGATGGCTGAAAATCGGTTTTTTGCTTTCGGGCAAAAAGTAATGCCGAGCCTTGGCCCCTGTTTGCTGCAGCACACATATGCCTACGTGTATTGTTATTATATATCTTTTTTTTTTTGTTTATTTTTTTCTGTGTATTCTAATGTTTTTAACTAGGTGTAGGTGTAATAGAGATGAGAACGATCAATGTACGTGCGATATATAATTCTGTACTCGGTACGCTAGTTTTAAAAACCATCGCTTCACATGCGCGAAATCGTTGGTTGTGGTAACCTTGGCACGCATCATATGCCTCTGGATTTTTATTATCTGTTCGATCCTTATACTAACATATGTGAGAAACAACATAAGTATCGTTCCCAAAATTAGATAAATGAAAAAGTTACTTCATTGCGAAAGCTTAATCACGAAAATCAAATATTCACCCGTTGGATTTTGAATTATTTAGATGTAAGAATGTGAAGTCTTACCTCATCCGGTGCAGATTCCCTCATGGCTCGGAAGCGCGCGAGAATACGTTCATGCGGCGAGGTGGCGGCCAGTACTCGCGGGTAGCGGTACTCAGTACGCGACGGCGTTTTGCCTGCTCACAAAAACATAATCATTATACACAATCATTTCTGAGGTTAGAATCTGAAAGATACCCTGTTTCAATTCAAATACGGTCCAATTGGTGATAGACAAGGAATATGAGTTTCACACGTCTGAAGTACAAAAAATCCTTTGAACCACACCACGCTCGCAAGATTGGCCTATGTAATCAAATAGACGACTTGGAGGATATATCATAATATGATCAACTTGGTCCTTCCAGAGTGGCAATTAACACCTGCTTACATAAAATAATTCTTTCAGCAATATCTTCGTAACTGTTGTGCTATGTTTCTGCTGGTGAGCAAGGTTGCCAGAGCTCAGTTTAGGAGGGTATGGGGTCTTAAAGGCTGGCAACGCATCTGCGACCCTTGTGCGATTTTTGATGTCCATGATCACTTACCATCCTTGTTGGATTGACTCCCTATAACATAAAAAAATATCATGAAAAGCATCCCCAACTCACCCGTCGGCTCGTACACCTTATACTCCTGCATGAGGTACCGGGCCTCCAGCTCCTGATGCCGATCGATCCCCTGCCGCAGCGCCGCGCCGTACGACACCGTCTGATGCTGTACTGCCTCCAGGGTGCCCGCTTGAGAGGACAGGTGGGAACTGAGGAGCGAGATGGTCTCCGAAGACGATGACGCGAGAGAGGAAAGGGAGTTGATCGTTGTCGAGTTGATCGCCTGGTGGAAAAGTTATAATTTTAATACGAATCGAGAGCAGCATTGACTACAACTACAGCACTGAAATTTCTAGTACTCAATTTTGAATGGTCATGTCTTTTGTTTCAAACATGAAATAGAATAAGGGTGTTTCTGTATCCGCTGTAGGCGTGAGATCTAACTGTTATCATTGGTGAATTTTGACATATCTATCAATGTCAAGTCAAAATTCACCAATCACATACCAGTTAGAACCTATGTTTACCTACTGCCACCTAGCCGATTTATCAATCGCAAACACCTTTATTAAATGGTATGAAAAAAAATGCAGTTTTTTTGCTGTCTGTTTCTAGATCAGTAATTTTTTTTTAAGTTGTAAAATTTGTCTAATTTTTTATTTATAGATTTACCAACATTTGTCATTTACCAGTAACAAATAAATACATAAAACCACTTTTTCAAAAATCTACCCTGTATAATGATATCCATAACATACCAGGCCCTCCTGGTTATTGGAACATGGAGAATTTTGCTTATTTACCAATTAATAAATACAATATTGTCAAATGTTCTTTGTTTCCTCACCTCGACTCGGTCCACGACGGCGTCCAGAGCTAGCTTGGTCTGGTCGTCCACGCCGCGCAGCAGCGCGTCAGTCTCCGCCGCCAGTCGCCGCGCGCTCTCTCGGTCCGCCGCCACCAGACTCTCCGCTTCTTGCTACAAAACAAACACAATATAATATTACTATCATTCAATTATCCATTGCGGTAATTAATTTTTGGTATTATATATAAAAAAAATGTTCATACATTATGAATTCACAAGAAGTTTTTAAATAATAAATACAGAATTCGAAATGAAGTTTATGAAATAAACTACTCTTAAATGGATAGAATCATAGTATAATTTAAGCTACATTTATGTCTTAATTTATTATAAAAAATATAGAATTCTGTCTATAGGTTGCAGTATAAAATTTTGTTTTTATATTTATTGTTTTTTTGTATTATAGGGAGGTAAACGAATAACACACCTGATGGGAAGTGATCACCACTGACAATGGATCAACAATTAACCGCAGTTGCGTTGTCTGCCTTAAAACCCTATACACTCCCCAACTGAGCTCAGGTAGGATCCGCCAAATTTAAAAACCAACACTCACCTGGACATGCGCGTGCGCATCTTGCAGAGTCTTCAGTAGTTCTTCATGTACGTGAGCCACCATGTCCACCACATTGCCGCTGAACACCTCCATGTCCACGCTGATCGCCGTGGCGCCTATCACACAAAAGTTATTAAAATTAGTTGGTGACCACAGTATTAAGAAAGTATAGTAGGTTTGGTAGTGACCCTGTCTTCTGAATCAGGGGCAGTGCAGTCTAGTTTCATTCTGGGGGGCGATTCACTAAGCGCAAATGTCATAATCTCACGGTTGTATCATCGTTGACAATAGAAATTTAGTACGCGCTTAGCAGGACAGTAAGGGTGAGTCTCCACCCAAGCGGAGATGTGCGAGCGGGCCAGAAATGTGCCGTAAATGGCCAATAGGATTATATTTCTGAGATGGTCACGACTTTGATCCAAAACCCTATTGGCTGCTTACGCTCCGCTGTCGCTGTGAGTCTCAACCTTATTCATGTGATGAACTAGCCTATGCTTGTAGAAAATAACAATTCTTTCTTTTTAGATTACATACATTAATGACTAAAATTATAACTGTAATTATGTCAGCTGCCAGAAAATAAGTAACCGTTTGCAATGGTAAGTTGAATTGTGACTTGAGTCATAAAATATTGAACTTAATATTTCTTAGTACCACTAAATATGTGGTGCACGGACTTGCAAGAATACTAATAAACATACCTTCATCAAACTCCTTGTCAAACTTGTCAATACTCTTCAAGCACTCTTCTACTCCGGTGTCATATTCTTCTAAGTCTCTCTCTGCGTTCTCCAACTCCTCTTTATTAGCCTCTAACTGCGTCTGCTGCCACTGAATATGTTTCGCTATTCTATCTTCTAGCAGAGTCCTTTCTTCTTCTATTTCGCTTATCTTCTTGCTCAGTCTGTCTTCTAGGGCTTTCTTCTCGGCGGCGACGTGCCGCGCGAGGCGTTCTTCTAGAAGTTTTCGTTCTTCTTCCATCCACTGCGTCAGACGGAGCTCCGTCTCTTGTCTTTCTGATTCGATTTCGGAGAGTTGCTTGTTCAATCGGCTCTCTATTTGGGCTTTTTCTTGCTCGATTTCCTGTTATTGGGAAATTTTATAAATTTTCTTGCTATACATAATTGAAATATTTTATAGAACGTTTGGTAATGTTTATAAAGAATTAAATAAATAAAATATTATTTTAATGATCTAAAATAGACATATTTATTTTCTTTTTTCATTTATCATATTGTAATAAAAACATTAAATTGAATTGAGTCACAAAGGGTTTTATAGCCTTTATAGAGGTCAAGTTACTATAGCTCAGCCATTCTGTTTGAAGCATTGTTGATGTGTCATATTAGTTTTTTTGTATAATAACGAAAAACAATTTTAGCATAGTTTTTAATGATTTTTTTTTTAAATGTTTCATATACAGGGTAACTTTATTAACAGGAGCCAAATTGAAAAATTAAGGTCGATGGGGTTAAATAAAATGTCTACTGGGTGATTTTATTTTTAAACATCATCATCCTTCAAAACATGTTTACTTAAAAATGTACATTAAAAATCTCAAGATCGGAACACCGCGCGGCGCGTGGTCATTGATAAGTTGAACAAAAGACGCGCACATCAAACGGCCCGGCTCGACGCACGCCAAAAACGACCTTAGCCATAGCGCATACGGCGCACTTTCGTTGCCGCGAACCGAAAGCTAGCTAGATTGTCCACGCGCTTTGTTTTATTTAATGAGACAGGAATAAATAAGATGTAAATTTATGTATATGTTTTTTTATGTTCATCGATTATTATAACCGATTCTGAGTGGCTCCTGAAAATTTGGCTCCTGTTGAAAAAGTTACCCTGTATAGTGTGGACTATATTGTAAGCATTTATTATTGCATTGATAGGAGCTCCAGTGTTGCACTCACCACAATACAAGCACTGGCAGAGTTGACCCTCGTCACGGCGCGCTGCCGCCGCTCGTCGCGCAAAGTTCTGGCCGACGCTCGCCGGCGCTGCTGCCAGCCGCGCGCGCTGCCCGCGTGCACGGCTTGCGCACGTTGGAGAGATACCACGCGCGCCACGCAGCCCTCGTACTGTAAGCAAAAATACGAGTTACGATTAGATAACCTTGGAGGCAGCCCCTTTTATGCCCCAGGTACGCGTAAATGCGTTGCATCCCCCCTCAATAAAAAAAAGGCTGTAAGTAAGGAGAGAAAAAAATACCTCGAGTACTGTATAAGACTGAATATATTTGGATTTATGATGAACTTAAATACTATGGCTATATACATTCGACAGTTAAAATATTATACGTATACTCAACAACATTAAAAGTAGTTTTTAATTATACTGCTTCTTGAAATAAAATGTAGTTTTCAGAAGCATCTCTCTACCCGCGATGATAGTACTCGCCATCCTAAGGCGAGAGGCGTAACTAGAACATCACGCGACGTCTACCCGCCTCCGTATATCGCCTCGTCTCACTCGCAGTTCCTTGGGTGATGCCTACTTTTCTCGATTTGCCCGTGATAACCTTAATAATAATTAAATATTGTGAAAGCAACTAACTCGGTGCCTAACAAACATGTGCAGATCACGCTTGTTCGCTTCACGCAGGCGCTGATCACCATCAGAAGCGCAGAGTAGCCGTCTCGAATACTAGCGTACTACGTGTAGTGGCGGTGGAGGAGGAAATGCCTTCACTTGTACCTCAACGACAACAAAAGCAACTCACCCAATGCCTCACAAACTTGTGCACGTCGCCCCGCACTTCTTTATCGCTACCTCGGTAGACGCAGGCGCCGATCGCCGTCAGCAGCGCGTAGCAGTTAAGTAGCGATGGAGGAGAAGATGCCAGCGTGGTAGGATGAAAACGCTTATACCAAAACCCGACAGTAACAAAACCAGCAACTCACCCAATGCCTCACGAACTTGTGCACGTCGCCTCTCACGTCTTTATCGCTCGCTCGCTGCACGCAGGCACTGACAGTCTCCACCAGCGCCCGCGCAGTCGCCTCTGCACTCGCCACACGAGCGGACAGACTCGCCGCTAGGGCATCACGCTGGGTAGCGGTCGAGGAAATTATAACGGCGTGACCGGGCGACCATACTTGTTCACACCTATACCTTGACAAAAGCGACTCACCCAGTACTTCACAAACCCGTGCACGTCGCCCCGTTCTCCTTCATCACTCGCTTGGTAGATGAAGACGCCGTCTGCAGCGTGTAGCAGTTAAGTGGCGATGGACGATGAAAATGCTTATACCTAAATTCCAACAATAACAAAACCAGCAACTCACCCAGTGCCTCACAAACTTATGCACGTCGCCCCTCACGTCCTTATCGCTCGCTCGCTGCACGCAGGCACTGACAGTCTCCACCAGCGCCCGCGCAGCCGCCTCCGCGCTCGCCACACGAGCAGACAGACTGGCCGCTAGGGCATCACGTTGTGTAGCAGTCGAGGAAGTTATGCCGGCGTGACTGGACACCGATGCTTATTTACACCTATACCTTGACAAAAGCGACTCACCCAGGGCTTTACAAACTCACGCACTTCGCCCCGTACTTGTTTATCGCTCGCTCGGACGCAGGCGCCGATCGCCGTCAGCAGCGCGTAGCAGTGAAGTAGCGATGGAGGAGAAGATGCCAGCGTGGTAGGATGAAAATGCTTATACCTTTATCCCAACAATAACTCACCCAATGCCTCACAAACTTGTGCACGTCGCCCCTCACATCTTTATCGCTAGCTCGCTGCACGCAAGCACTGACAGTCTCCACCAGCGCCCGCGCAGCCGCCTCGGCGCTCGCCACGCGGGCCGACAGACTCGCCGCTAGGGCATCACGCTGTGTAGCGGTCGAGGAAGTTATGCCGGCGTGACTGGACGACGATGCTTGTTTACACCTATACCTCGACAAAATCAACTCACCTACTGCTTTACAAATTCACGCACGTCGCCCCATACTTTTTACGCAGACACCGATCGCCGTTAACTAGACGTGGCAGTGAAGTGGCGATGGACGATGAAAATGCTTATACCTATATCCCAACAATACAAAGCAACTCACCCAATGCCTCACAAACTTGTGCACGTCCCCCCTCACGTCTCTATCGCTCGCTCGCTGCACGCAGGCACTGACAGTCTCCACCAGCGCCCGCGCAGCCGCCTCGGCGCTCGCCACGCGGGCGGACAGACTCGCCGCTAGGGCATCACGCTGGGTAGCGGTCGAGGAAGTTATGCCGGCGTGGCTTGACGACGATGCTTATTTACACCTATACCTTGACAAGAGCGATTCACCCAGGGCTTCACAAACTTGTGCACGTAGCCCCGTTCTTCTTTATCACTCACTAGGTAGACACAATCGCCAAGCAACAGCGTGTGGCAGTGAAGTAGCGATGGAGGAGGAGATGCCAACGTGGTAGGATGAATACTTATAATCTCAACAATATCAAAACCAGCAACTCACCCAGTGCCTCACAAACTTGTGCACGTCCCCCCTCACATCCTTATCGCTCGCTCGCTGCACGCAAGCACTAACAGCTTCTACCAGCGCCCGCGCAGCCGCCTCGGCGCTCGCCACACGAGCAGACAGACTCGACGCTAGGGCGTCACGCTGTGTAGCGGTCGAGGAAGTTATGCCAGCGTGACTGGACGACGATGCTGATCGTATCTGAAATAAAAAGCGGTGATCAACAAAGAGTTCCTGATGTACTTGGGCAGTGGTGATCACGTACAATCAGGTAACTTGTTCGTTTGTTATAACATAGAAAAAACCCTGCTAAAGAGAGTTCGGATATGGCCAACGCGGTGGACGGACGAACTTAGATAGAGGTTCCGAGTTGCACACCGCGCGACGCTCGATGAGGAATTTTTGCAACAATATCAGATAATCAAATCCGATATTGTTGCGAAGATTACTCATAATTTTCTATGGCCCTCCGGCAGAGGATATCATGATTACGAGGATTTTCCGTCAAAAAGCAAGAGCTTTGCTAGCTAAGGAGTAAAAATCTAACTTAACCGAGACTCACCTCACTGGTGGCTTCGACGAGAGTTTGAACAAGTTCTGCTATTTTACTCTTATTCTGTTCCTGTATCTGAATACCACCCGATGTGAAATCATCTGAAATCATGGAAAAGTACAATATGTTTTTTTTATTGTTTATTCTAACATAATTAATGATTTCATAACAAGACCGTGATTCGACTCGGAGACGAACTTCTTAGCTATCCATGGATTCTCCGTGCGGGTGCCGGGTCCATCGCGTGGAACAGAGAGGAATGTCAGTCGGCGCCTGGGACTTGCGACCCAGCGTGTAGCGTGTGCTTTAACTTACAATTCATAATGTATTTTAAAAACCTACATAAATAAAACAGAACATTTCGATTTGATTTTAGGGAGATGTCTTCTTGTTTTTAAATGCTACTAAAACAGCGTAGTGTATACTTAGGCACTGGAATGTTTTTTATTCCCACTCCATCTATGACAGATCATCAGTCCAAAAAGTGTAGCCAATAATAAGTTACTGCTAATATAGGTTTATTATTACTTTAAGCGTGGATTTCGATTTCCTATAGCCTAAAGTCTTCCTCTTCCAATGGACTATCCAACACAAAAATAATTTTTCAAATCGGACCAGTAGTTCCTGAGATTAGCGCGTTCAAACAAACAAACAAACAAACAAACAAACATACAAAAAAACTCTTCAGCTTTATATATTAGTATATAGAGTATAGATTTATAGCTTGATAGGGCAACAGTAAGGCTGTTTTAAATAAATAATTTTATAAAATTACCAAACTAATCTGTACATCATGGAGGATTTAAAATAAATAGTATGAAAATATTACCCATGGTGGAATGCAAGTCGTTGAGCAACCGTAGCAGCGCATCGGTGAACTGTTGCGCCGCCATCTCCAACCTCTCTCGTTGCTGCGACGACTCCTCTCGGAACGTGCGCGTAATCTCCAGGTTGTACGACTCCACCGTCCTGGGGAACGTTACACAACGTTACATGTCAACACGGTTTTTACTTGTTTTTGCGTTTGAGTGTCTTATGGAAATAAACACATAAATAACGTTACACAGCAAATGGTATTAAATAAATTTCAATTATTTTGTTCGCAGAGACAAGAGAGGAAAAACTTTATATAATTGAATTTGAAATTTAGGTTTATGGTGGAACATTTTCTACCTGGGAGCGAAATAATTATAAGTTACTATTCAGTTTTAGGTTTAGCGATATTTTTTCTACTGTTTGTCTCACGCTTTATCTAAGGAAAAAAAATCTTGTGATCCGCATGTTAGCCTGGCAGAATTCCTAAATCGCCATTCCAAATACAAGTCAAAGCGCATATACACTCGAGCGAGCATTAACCGTTATAAGTGTCTCAGTCTCTTCTGCATGTCTCTGTCTCGCTTGAAAACTGACGCGTGCACATTTCCTAACGTCAAGTAATGGTCGGTCTCCAGCTTCTGACGTGGCGTGAACCACCACCTTTAGAGGTTAGTAAAGGCAATGCCCACACCCCTCTACACCTCTAGGCACCGTGTAGAAACTATAGAGGGCGCCAAAATACCGATTTTTTTCTGTGGTTTGACAGTAAAATTTGACATTTAGCGTAAAAGTTTCGAATATGAGTCACTAGATGGCAGAATAACTACGAACGTACGAACGAAGTGATTTGCTTCATCTTTTTTGATACGGACTGCGCGGGAGTGGAATTCTCAGCCGAGATCTGTCTTTCCTGCACAATACAACTTGGGGCTCTTCAAGGCTAGAATAAACGGGCTTTTCCTGAGCAAGCACGCTCCATCGTAGACCGCATAGTTGTTTAACATCAGGCAACTTCGTGGTCAAGTGCTAGCTTAGTTCAACATAAAAAAAAAAGAATAAGGCACCGTGTTTTTCCGTGGTTTGACAGTAGAATTACCGACATTGAGAGTTTTGAATATGAGTCATCGCTACGCACGGTGCCTATACCAATAGTTAGCGTCCCACCTCCTCTTGTCGACATTGTCGTGCAGCGCCAACGCGTGCTGGGAGGCGGTGTCGGCGACGGCGACCAGCTGCCGCGCCTGCTGGCCCAGCGTCTGCTCGGTCTTCGCCACCACCGTCACCAGGTGCGCCTGCTCCTCGTATTGCTGCTGCGTTGTCTTTAATACCTGAGGGAGGAAATTAAGTTTATAATGTATAATATAAAAATTGGCCAAGTGCGAGTCGGACTCCCGCACTGAGGGTTCCGTACAAATTGTATTTTTGACGTATTAAAAAAACTACTGAATAGATTTCGATCGAACCAATTTTCGTTGGTAGTTTTTATGGTAATGTACATTATATATTTATTTCAGATTTAACATCCTCTTACTTTAGAAGTTAGAGGGGGGGGGACACACTTTTTTCCACTTTGGAAGAGTCTGTCACGCAAAGTATTCACTTAAGAAAAAAATGAGCTTAGAAACCTCAATATATTTTTTAAAGACCTATCCATAGATACCCCACACGTATATGTTCAATGAAAAAAAATATTTTCAGTTTCAGTTCTAACTATGGGGACCCCCCATTCTTTTATTTTTTTTTTCTTGTTTCGTGTGAAAACCTTGTTGCGGTTCACAGAATACATCTACTCACCAAGTTTCAATAGTATAGTAATTAGTAATTATAGTTTCGGAAAAAAGTGGCTGTGACAGACTGGCGGACAGACAGACAGACAGACAGACAGACATGACGAATCTATAAGGGTTCCGTTTTTTTGCCATTTTGGCTACGGAACCCTAAAAATGAATCGCAAAATGTGTGGGTAAGCGCATAACTCAACAACGCCTGGACCAATTTGGCCAATTCTTTTTTGACGTGACAACGTCTTATAAATTGGTTTGCCGGGACTTCAAGAAACTGCTTTTTTACACTTCAATAAACTGCTTTACGCTCCGCTCACGTTATGCGCTCACAATGAGAGCGAGTGAGAGGCACGCGTCCCTTCCACTCGGACATGGCAGCATATGTAAGTCGTTGTCACGTAAAACTTTCGCCCGTATACCGACTTATACAGGCAACCAATTTTTTTATAATGTTCGTTGAAGTCCAAGGATGGTTCTTACGGCGAGAAAAAAATCGAATAATTGCCAGGAGAACCCTACAAACAGCCCTGCCAGATTACAATTTTTTTTGACAGGACGAAGTCTATCGGGTTAGCTAGTTTTATTTCATTTCGTCGCATATCTAGAAAATACCCTGTTGTCTTAGCACAATTGTTTTGAGACACATTTTACCACTTTGGAAGTGTCTCTCGCGCAAACTTTTCACTTTAGAAAACCTTTTGGTACCCGTAAAATTTACGATCCATTTTTTCTATTTTCGTGTGAAAATCTTGATGCGATTCATAGTTATTCACACACACACACACACACACACACACACACACACACACACACACACATTTACTTACCAAGTTTCAACAGTATAGTGCTTACAGAATAAAGTGGCTGCGACATACTAGCGCACTGACAGACAACAGACATGACGAATTAAAAAAAAATTGGCCAAGTGTGAGTCGGACTCCCGCACTGAGGGTTCCGTACAAATTTTATTTTTGACGTATTAAAAAAACTACTGAATAGATTTCGTTCGAACCAATTTTCGTTGCTAGTTTTTATGGTAATGTACATTATATAATTATTTCAGTTTTATCATCCTCTTATTTTAAAAGTTAGAGGGGGGGGGGACACACTTTTTTCCACTTTGGAAAGGTCTGTCACGCAAAGTATTCACTTTAGAAAAAAGTGATATTAGAAACCTTAATATAAATTTTCAAGACCTATCCATAGATACCCCACACATATATGTTCAATGAAAAAAAATATTTCGAGTTTCAGTTCTGACTATGGGGACCCCCACTTTTTTTTTTTTTCTCTTTTCGTGTGAAAACCTTTTTGCGGTTTACAGAATACATCCACTCACTAAGTTTCAACAGTATAGAACTTATAGTTTCGGAAAATAGTGGCTGTGACAGACTGGCGGACAGACAGACAGACAGACAGACAGACAGACATGACGAATCTATAAGGGTTCCGTTTTTTTGCAATTTTGGCTACGGAACCCTAAAAATGGAAGGGTATAGGATCCAAAAACTTACATTATTAGTATCAGCGAGCTTCGCCTCAGTCTTGTCCAGCCGATGCCTCGCCTGGTTGAGCTCGGAGTCGGTCCGGGTCAGCCGCTGGCTGAGCTCGTTGAAGGTGGCTTCGGCGCGGTCCTTCTCCTCCTCCATGGCGCGCTTCTTCAGCAGCAGCTCCTGGATCTCCTTGCGCTGCTCCTCCTGCTTCAGCGTCATCTCGGCGAACGTATCGCTGGCTAGGTACACGCCTGGGACAAAATTTAAAAGGGTAATTTAAAGTTATGTAAAAACACAGTGTGTAAAAGAAGCAGATGAAAGCTCTGAGCTAACCAGGGACGTAGGTTAGTTTTTTTTTATGTGATTGGGAAACGAACATGAGTGTCACCTGATGTTTAGTGTTTACCGCTGCCCATGGCCATTAATAACCATACAAACAGACATTTATTTATTTACAAGAGTTGGTGATGCATTTCTTCCTTTAAAAACCCCATATCCTCCCCAACTGAGTTCGGCGGGCGACTTTACTCCAAAGCAGAAATATAGCAAATCAGTTACAAAGTGCTTCTTCACTGAGGTCTTCTGTAAGGTGGAAGTACAACCCCAGAAGAGCGGCTCATTCGATTGGAAGTTCTACAAAGCTCTACCTCTCTTAACATGACAATAATGGTGTCTTTCCAAATTTTAAGACTAAATCAAACATTTTAAAGTAGTTGGATCCCAAATAAAATTACAGTTTACATTTACCTGTACTCAGGTATGAAATTACTCCATGTTTAACCACAACTTACCTATTTATTGAGTTTAGGTTAACAAACGATGGCTTCAAGCAGTATATCTGTACTACATAATTAAAAATCGCGTTTAGTCCCTTTATTAGTTCAAGGGCGAGTGTGATGAGTGTGGAATGAGTAATGATGATGGCGTCATAAATGAAGAGGCAGCTTGCGCTAAGTAGAGTCAGAGTCATAAAATATACAGTATCCAAAATAATAATTTTCATACAAAATAATGACTAGAATGAAAGCAGAATATTCATGACACATTGTACCAACCATTCTTATCCCTCGCGGCCTGCAGATCCCTCTTCAGCCTATCAATCTCCTCGACATACTCCTTCAGTATGGCCTTCTTCGTCATCTTCTGGTTGATCTCCGGCTTGTTCTGTATGTTCTTGGCCCGGTGCGCGTACTCCAGCGTGCTCATGGTCTCCTCGATGTCCTTGTGGCCGGGAGAGATGGTGGCAATGATGGAAGTCTTCGTGCGTCCCCCGAGGGATTCTTGCAGGATGCGGGTCAGCTTGGATTCTCTGGAAGGGGTTTTGAGGTATTAGATTAGTTTGGTAACTGTTAGATAAAATTTACGCAGTATACTGGCACTGGTACTACATTTGATTGAACTGACCCCTGATGAACATGGGCATTTGTACTCGAGTCATGGATGTTGCTGCGTGTATGGATAATCTGGACAAAGCCGCGGATATAATAGTCATCTTCCTCCTGCCCTTATCCCACACTAGGTGGGGTCGGCGCAACATGTCTTCTCCTTCCACTCCTATCAGCCGTCAACTCTACATTCACTCCTTTCACGTCCATATCATACTTCACGCAATCCATCCATCTCATTTTCGGCCTTCCTCTGCTCGTCTTTCCATCCAATCATATTTATTCTATTAGTGACATGTCAATTTTCCCCTCTCATAACATGCCCAATTGCCCATACCATGCCGCGGGTAAAATGTAGTAATAAATAAATTCCTTGTGCTAACAAACGAATTGCCTAGCCTTAAACTAAGCACAAAGCTTGTACTATGGATGCTAAGGAATGAATAGACATTCTTATTAGATTAATAAACATCCATGATTCGAGAACAAATGCCGATGTTCATCACACAAACATTTGCCCCTAGCGGGATTCGAACCCGCGACCCTTGGTTTTGTAGCCAGGGTCTCTAGCCACTCGACCAACGGGCCTGTCTTATAGCATCTCAAGTTCGGTATCAAGATCTATCTCGGAGTTAAAAGTGATTAACTACAACGAGCCTCAGTCTCTTCCTCCGACACCCACTGGAAAGATTAGGGCAAACTTATTAGTTTTCCATATTATTATGTCATAAATACTTGTATCACCTGTAGGGTATATGCGGATGGCGCTCCACCAGCGCAGTGATGACCCTGCCGAGCGTGAGCAGGCTCTGGTTGATGTTGACGCACTCGCGCGCGCGCTCGCGCTTGGCGGGGCAGTCCGAGCCCGCCTTGCTGATGTTCTCCGACCCCGCCAGGTCCACCAGGTTCAGCTTGCCGATCTTCATCAGCTCCTCGCCTTCGGGACTGTTCTCCTTCATGTGGACGACGATCGTGAAGACTGTGTGCGAGCGGCTGCGGAACACGGATGTTAGGTTTAGTTTAGTTTTGTAAGACATTTATTCCCATTAAGACATTCAACATTTACATGAGAACACAAACCTAACAATGATTATTATACGGTCATTGACATCTATACTAATATTAGAAAGAGGAAAGATTTGTATTTTTGTATGTTCATATAAACATCAAAAACTACTGCACCAATTTCAAGGAATCTTTCGAAAGCTACATTCACCCTGAGTACTGACATCGGCTATATTTTATCCTGGTACCAGAAGTAGTTCCCTCGGGACGCGGTGAAATAGTATCTTAACTTAATATAATAACAATGAAGAAGTAACGAAAATAAATAATGGAGTAAAATAAAAACAAAGATCATCAGCTCGAAAGTAAATAATGTAAATGTTATATATATTACTTAATAAAAATATAAATACGGATCTTTATACAAAAAAGTTTAAGTCACTAAAACCATACTAAAATGAACTTTATTATAGTTATGTAAATAAATTACCTAATTATTCTTACTACACTGATAATGACAGATGATTTAAATAGTTTCAATACCTATCATATATATTACTAACACTTTATATGCAACTAGCTTCCGCCCGCGGCTTCGCCCGCGTGAAATTAGTTTTTGTCAATCCTGGTCCCTTATGTCTAAGAGACTCTTACAGGGGCCAGCCTCACGTTGTGTACAAAAATATTTTTAAATGACCTAATTTAAAACATTTTTGTACACAACGTTTGCTGTTTTGTTATCATTTGTTAAAATGTGGAGATTGTTTGGAGTCGACACTCGCGAGCAGGCCACGTACAGTTGGCCATGCGAAAAACAGTTTTTCTCTAAATGGACACCTGCTACTTTAAGTGTTTGCCCTTGCGCTTTGTTAATGGTCATTGCGAAGGCTGGTTTGAGGGGAAACTGGATTCTTTTAAACTGAAACGGTAAATCTGTAGGGATCATGGGTATGCGTGGAATCAAAACTTCTTCATCTTTAGCTATACCTGTCATTATAATTGCTCTAATAATATTGCGTCCTAGCTGCGTAATTTGCAATCGAGTCCCGTTGCATAGTCTCGGCGCTTCGAGATTTCTCATTAATAAAACTGGAACCCCAACTTTCAGTCTCAGCTTATGAGACGGCACTCCTGACAGCTCTAAAGAGTTTAGAAACTCGGTAGGATAAGACGTCACCTGTTCACTGTCCATGACAATATCTACTGACAAATATTCGACAACATCGCCTTGCACATGTGACATCATTCTTTCATTGATCTTTCCCACGATTTCATTGGTCGGTGCTAATATTGCCCTTTCACACAGCCATTCTCTATTCCTCATGTTATATTCTAAACCGGGATAGACGTTGTTTTTAAGATCTTCCAAGTTTTGGACAGCATTACAAAATTCTTGATTTAATGTAATCATGCCGTTAGCGTCCGTAGTCATTCGACCTTCACCGATTTTCAATAGAGCAGCTGCATATTGCCCCGATTGCGTATCATTATGTAGTTGTACTCGCATGTTTTTAGTGAGACAAAATTTTTTTACATGCACCCATAATGTAGACGCTTTCAAACATGCATTTATCTCATCTGCTGGAGTGCCTCTAGTAATGACAGGTAGTGTCTGTCGAAAATCACCAGCAAGCAGCACTACCATCCCACCCATCAAACTCGGGTTACTTCTGATATCTTTCAGAGTCCGATTAAGCGCCTCGATCGCTTTTTTATGCGACATTGTGCACTCATCCCACACCAACAGCTTGCATTGCTGTAGCATTCGGCCACGATCGCTGTTTTTTGTGATGTTACACACTGGAATTTCCTCATGATGTAAATTTAATGGGAGTTTCAGTACTGAATGTGCCGTGCGGCCACCATCGAGCAGCGTCGCTGCAATTCCAGAGGAAGCTACAGCAACAGCTATTCCTTTGTCTTTGCGAATTTGTGCTAAAAGTAAATTTAATAAAAAAGTTTTTCCAGTGCCTCCTGGCGCATCTAAAAAAAACAATCCACCCTCACCATTATAGATTCTTTGCACAACAATATCAAAGACTAATTTTTGTTCCGTGTTTAATCGAGGAACTGACTCTGATATTTGTTGCTGTAAAGAAGAGACATTGTAGTCCAGTTCTCTTATTAAATCACCACTGACTTCTCCGATTCTTTGGCCGGTTCATTCCAAAATCTGATAAAGTCTTCCCAGATATAGCCATCACTTGGTCTTCAATCTTAGTTAGCGCCTCGTTATATACTAAATCATTATATGTGATATTGGGATTATTTTGTTGTAGTCTGTGCAAAATATCGTCAGACATATCATTTTGGTACTTTTCCCATAATATCTGAGGATTTGAAAGACCACACGTCGCTATGAGAATGGCAAAAAGATCTCTCACCTTAGCTGCTGATCTACATTGTGCAGCCTCTTCTAATGTCGAGTCCCAATGATTGTCATTCTCTAACAATCCTCTAGTTTCACAGGCTTCTCGGAAGGTAACAAACGTTTGACCGTTGTAGTTCTTGAGATCATTGAACGAAGTTGGCCCACGCACGTGGTGTAGCAGTAGTCTCAAACAAAAGCATTCAATGTTGCTAACGTGGACAGTATAGACCCGTCCTAATGCATCCCCAGATTTAACGCCAGGCCAATCCAGAACAGCAGATCCTTGAATTCGGCGTTTCCAACATTTTCTACCTGCATCCCACGTGTAATACCGAGGTACTTGAACGTACAAAAGTGTTTTTGCAAATTCATCTGATCTGCAAAGGTCAAAAAAGGCGGTCAAAGTGGTTTTTGGTGGTGTTGTCACTCGCTGGTGAAAATTATTTTCATTAAAATAAATTCGTTCACCATTCTCTAGATGCACACTGAGGTGCGTAACAGTAGGATGCCTTTCATGCAAAGGAAACCCTAACAGGCGCCATACAGCTTCGTTGCTGCTGACATAGCGACCAGACTGAAACGTTTGTACTTCGTCTACTGGGTTTGAGGACTCTGAGCTTCTGAAATTAAAAATAGCTTGATCGCTGCCTTTATTAATATATTTACAGATGTATTTGATTGCACGTACGGAACCGCAAGCTTCTACATTTATATGGGCGTTAAAAGTTTTTAATAGGACAGGCGAATATGGTACTACCCAACTATTGTCGACAGAAACTTGACTACCATTTCGGAGTTTAACAGATGCCGTCCGGCCTCCGTCTTCTGGTGCTCTTCTACGATACATCGGGTAGCCGTTCTCATTATGGAGAGTCTCTTTAAGTAGGTTGCGAGGAAATTTTTTTGTACATTTACGGTCTTTCATGCACGGGCACTGAGGGTTTTCAGCCCCGCATGGACCATGGATCATGTTTTTCATAACAATATCATAAAGTGCCTTGTCATTGTTAGGATCTGGTATTTCAGCGCTTATAATTTTATCGATTTGGTCAGGTCGCAATTTATCTTTTAACCAAAGCAAAATGTGGGCATGTGGGAGTCCTCGCTTCTGCCACTCAATGGAATACATAAAGCATTGCACTTCTCCAAAAACCCTTCCTTTAGTAATTACAGTCATAAGCTTTTTAACTTTTAACCTAAACACTCTGGCAATGACATCGTGCCTATCGTTGGCGCTTTGACCTGGCATTAATTCGTCAACTATTTCAGACCAAGATGGATTGCAGGTGAAGGTTACAAATAAATCAGGTCGACCATACGTACGCACATAGGCAAATGCGTCTTGAGTATACTCGTGTAAGTATCGGGGACTGTTCACAAACGAAGAGGGCAGAATCACCATTTTACCTATATTATTAGGGTTCACGTTGGCATCATTTGATACAGCATCTTGGAGATGAATATAATTTTCGGCTCTTAGTTTTTACATATCTTAGTTTGATTTAAAGATATGTATCGCAATCTTTCGCTTTCAACCTTCACGTACATATCAACATAAAACTGGTTAGCGAGCTGTTTGCATCGTTGTATTACGTTAAAATCGTCTTCACGTATCATCATATGATAGGCATAAAAGTCCATGCTCGATACTTTTTTGTTGGGCAAGGGGAGCTTGGTCACTGGATTGACTTGTGGAATTTGAAAATGGTACCCCTCTTGCCCCTTGCTAAACATAAGCGGGTATTGTAATGCGTCATAAAACTTGTGTGTGTCCGGCACCCTGGTCAATGTATTGTCACGGGTTTGTAAAACAATATCACGCGATGCGAACTGTTCACCACACACCATGGCGGCGACTTCGTTTATTAAGGGTGCATTATAACGTCTTTCATGTTCCCCGCTTGGCGTACGATCTGGGTGTATTACTAATTTGTAATTTTCCCCTGGCATTCTTTCTAAGGCTGTTTTGAAAGTGTTAATGAGGTTATTATGTTCGTGCAACATTCTTTGAATTTTTAAAACAATGTCCCTCTCAACTCCTTCAATATTTTGACATCTGCGGTCAACCTCGCTGTTTTCGTCTCCCATAAAATAAATCTGTAGAAATTTTGGTTGATCATTGTTTGTGGGAAGCAAAGAACCAATCCTATGATAAACTTGCCCTTGTACCGTAAATGTGGGTGAGAATCCAGGCATGATGACCTCATTACCCACACCAAATGATGTCATCTGAAAGCAAGAATTGTACTTTCTTATTCTGTTTAAAAATCGCCGAGATTCATTGCTGTCATATAGAAGTAAGGATTTGAGTGGCTCCTCGGGGTCACCAAGCGTTGGTACTGATACTTTGCCTCCAGAACAGCACATACCTGGGGTCTCTTCCTTCCACTTGAGTGCATCACAGTGTCTGCATTTATTGGCCATTCTACCTATGAGGACTAATCGATGATTAAAGTAATCAATTAACGGATCATAATCAAAAGCAGCATCGGCAAATGCCTCCCACGTATTCATCGTAAACGCACGTCTCCTTTCTGCTTGCCGCTCGGAATTAATTAAACGTCGTCTACGTGTTTCTTCGGAGGTCTCTGCGGCTATGTACGAAGCTTGACGCTCAGCATCTAAGATTTGGCGAGCTTGGGTCTGTTGAGAGGTCTCAGCAGCTCTTTGAGCCGCGTGACGCTCGGCATCAATGACGTGGCGAGCTTGGGTCTGTTGAGAGGTCTCAGCAGCTCTTTGAGCCGCGTGACGCTCGGCATCAATGACCTGGCGAGCTTGGGTCTGTTGAGAGGTCTCAGCAGCTCTTTGAGCCGCGTGACGCTCGGCATCAATGACGTGGCGAGCTTGGGTCTGTTGAGAGGTCTCAGCAGCTCTTTGAGCCGCGTGACGCTCGGCATCAATGACCTGGCGAGCTTGGGTCTGTTGAGAGGTCTCAGCAGCTCTTTGAGCCGCGTGACGCTCGGCATCAATGACCTGGCGAGCTTGGGTCTGTTGAGAGGTCTCAGCAGCTCTTTGAGCCGCGTGACGCTCGGCATCAATGACGTGGCGAGCTTGAGTCTGTTGAGAGGTCTCAGCAGCTCTTTGAGCCGCGTGACGCTCGGCATCAATGACCTCGCGAGCTTGGGTCTGTTGAGAGGTCTCAGCAGCTCTTTGAGCCGCGTGACGCTCGGCATCAATGACGTGGCGAGCTTGAGTCTGTTGAGAGGTCTCAGCAGCTCTTTGAGCCGCGTGACGCTCGGCATCAATGACCTCGCGAGCTTGGGTCTGTTGAGAGGTCTCAGCAGCTCTTTGAGCCGCGTGACGCTCGGCATCAATGACCTGGCGAGCTTGGGTCTGCTGAGAGGTCTCAGCAGCTCTTTGAGCCGCGTGACGCTCGGCATCAATGACTTGGCGAGCTTGGGTCTGCTGAGGGGTCTCTGCAGCCCTTTGTGCAGCATGACGATCAGCGTCTAAATTATGACGGGTCTGCGTGTGCTCAAAAGTTTCAGCAGCCCTTTGAGCCGCGTGACGCTCGGTATCGATAACCTGGCGAGCTTGGGTCTGTTGAGAGGTCTCAGCAGCTCTTTGAGCCGCGTGACGCTCGGCATCAATGACTTGGCGAGCTTGGGTCTGCTGAGGGGTCTCAGCAGCTCTTTGAGCCGCGTGACGCTCGGCATCAATGACTTGGCGAGCTTGGGTCTGCTGAGGGGTCTCTGCAGCCCTTTGTGCAGCATGACGATCAGCGTCTAAATTGTGACGGGACTGCGTGTGCTCAAAAGTTTCAGCAGCCCTTTGAGTTGCGTGACGCTCGGCATCTAAAGTCCGACGGATCTGTGAATCCTCTTCTGATTCCAGTGATCTAGCAAGTTTAGCAGCCCGAGCTCTGCTAGAGCTATTAGCTAAATTGGACTTTCGTTTGCGAGGCATCGTAGAAAAACAAAAATGAAATGAATCGAACAAAACAGATGTACAGATTAAGATTTATTATATTAAAAAAAACCTTTAATAAGCACCTACTCGGTAAAAATGATGCGCTCATCCCACGGCGATGTCAATTAAACACATCGTCCGTCACGTTTAAATGGAAAAAAGTAACTAAGAAATTAAATTATCAATATTTATTTACAACCAATGCATAAAAAAGTAGGAGGTTAGTAGCTTAGGTTAGTTTTACACCTACTACGACCTCTTAGATTAATTAAAAAAAGGAAATAAAAGCAAATCGGATTTTTTTAAAGTAACGGAAACTATCTTACCTACTTTTAACTATGAACTAAAAGAAATATCAAGTATGTACAAAATTAATTTACAGGACCTAATTAATAAAAAACCCTTAAAAAGTCAAAATCTTCAAAATCTTCAAATTAAGTAGTTAAAACTGGTGTAATTAAAAATAATTTACATAAAATACAGATTGGTTATAAGCGAGAGCAGAAGAGAAAAAACAATAGACGCGCGAATTTTTAAATTTGGAATGCGCGCGCCGCTCTCTTCTTATTTTCTTTTTAAAAACAGCCAGTCCGCGGCCGCGGAGGTTCAATTCCTCGACAAAAAATGTAATTCTCTATAGCGCAAATTTCTCTAATCGCATGCGTCCGACAACGACGTCTGCCCTCACGTGTCTAATATTAGTTGGGATTTACAATTAATAACACATCACAATGTTTACGTATCATAAATATATGCCGGCGCAGTTGTAATTGTGAACATTAATAATCAATACCAAACTCTGTGGTTAGAATTTTGAATACCGAACTCTTTGGAGGGAAGCGAATGTCACTGGCTGGTTGGCCACGAAGGTTGGCGGGAAAAGTGACAGCTCGCTTGACGTAACTCAGATCGTTGGTTGTATCGTGCGGGATAAGATCCAATGGAATAATGGGTTGGCATCTTGCGCATATACCACGCGTTCTGAGGAATGTCTAGTTATTTTACAATCCGTTGTGCAATTATATCTCCGTGTTAATCCAAGCCATCCTTGAACATAGACGTAAAACTCTAATATGTACCGCGTGCCTACATCAGAAGTGGGATTCACTCAAGCTCACAAGGCGGGGTTCACATCACGGGATTAACTTAGGCTCGCACAGCAAAACGAAGAAACCAGTTGTGAAAAATAGCGGAGGAACTTTAGCAGAAAAATGCAGTTGCATCATAACTGCAACGTCTCATATTGTGCTACGGTGGTAGTTGTGAAAACGAACAACGTGTTACGGAAAATAACGTAATGAATGGAATGTGGTGCGTGTCTGTGGAGCAGTAGAATCAGGATTAAAGCTCTGATAGAAGCGATGCAGACGGCTACTTCGAGAACGGCGGACGGCGCGGCGGCGGCCGTGCGAAGGCGACGACGACATCGGCGGGAGCGACAAGAGGGCAACAAGGCGGCACATCCGCAGGCCGGGAGCGGGTGCAGGCAGATCAAGTGAGCGGCGCGTGGATTTCTGCCTTGTTTGAGTGCACTTGGGAGCATGATCTGGTGAGCTGTATTGTTTTCATAGTTTTGTATTCACGTTGATTAAAAAAGTTAAAAGTTAGTTGAAGTAAACGAGCTTGCCATGAGTTACGGCGTATAACATCGTGTACATAATTAGTTCCTAGACTAAATAAAATGAAGAGTGAAAATGTCTGAATAAAAAATAACAGCAATGGCGCGTAGCGTTGTCATGGCAACCGACGCTGATGGTAAAGCAGCAACGCGCGCTCCGTTGTCGGTGGCTAGGTGCCTCCTTGCGTGAACAAAGAGTACCTAATCCTTACATTTTATTAGACGCTTTACTGGATAGATAATTACAAAGTGACATCATGTATGGATAGTGTGATTTGATTTTTGAGCATTACGCTTAGCTTTTTGGGAATATGACAGCAATAGAGGTTCGTTAAAGTAAATTCAGTGAGTGGCGGTATTGACTACAACATAATTTATATTGAGATGATTTGTACCCGTAATGTGGAGGCAAATCTAGTCTCGCTAGCCTTTTGGAACTTAAGTTCGATTCTCTAGTTACTTTCTTACCGTTTTGCCTACAACGCGAAACAATGGTGGCAGTGTTAATTAAGATTAATTGTCACACGGTGCAGTGATGATCATATAGGATGTCCTACCAGTCCGTTAGTGTGTTAGGTGTTGTAATAGGCAAACATAATTTAGCTTAGTTGTTCTCAATTCGCTAGCCTTGTTCTTCTAGTGAAGTGAAGTTTGTTTTACGTTCTATTCTGTATACGAAGAATCAGTAACAAGATGAAATTTGACCCCAAATTGAAGGGATTATTTTAGGTCGTTGAGTTATTATATGGTGAACATCACAAACAAATATGCCCAAGATAGACTAAGAAGGATGCCTGAAGGTAAGTTGTAGACGAGTTGTTGATCACAATGATGATGATTGATACCTGAAGTTCCTAGCACATCGCGTGATTATGGTGATGAGGTGTTACTAGACTGCTTGATGGAGGCATTGAAAGCATAACGATCAAGAGACGCGTTTTGCCCGAATTGTTAGAGTGATTTGTCTCGATGTGTGCGTTCTGCTGTATAGAATCGCGATACGCGTTAAGTTTTAAAAGGATAAGTTACGATTTGATTAATTATATGAGGCTTTTGATATTTGAGGTTTATAGCGCAGATTAAATCCTTCACTACCGTTGAATTTGTTTTGTGGCAATACGAAGAGTGTGACAGCGCATAACCAGACAATGCTGACTTGGCTGAGATATACCTTGGTTTAGTGGTCGTATGGTGGTGGTTTAATGGTCTTAGATAGAGCTCATTTTTGGGTTTTCGATTCAATAGTATGCAAGTCGCTCTGATTGTTAACATCTTCGTAGGTACATTTGTTCCTTCAAGTAGGTACATTATGAGTTTTGTTGAATCTCTAGTACCAAGCAAGGGGTGTGTAATGATTCGCATACACCAACAAATGTTAAGTCCGATGTTTGTGTGGTTCAAGTAGCAGTTGAAATCGATAGTGGTTTGATTTAATTATGACGAGAGAGCTTCAATTGTATGTTGCTTGAAACTCGTGTAAGGTGATTTTGTGTTTGACCGTACCGTAGTAGTTACTACGTTGTCGTAGCCCGGTAGAAATCATTGTTTCTTAAGGCAACTCAAGTAGCCCGTGAGAAAGCGGTAGGCGTGTAACACTAGAGGAGGACGGGGCCTGGAGAGACGAGACTGGAGGGTCTAGTCACTGAGCGATGTACTTACTTGGATTCACTGGTTGAATGTGTGAGAGTAATATAGGATTGATGATCTGCAAGTTGCCGTAGCTTAAGGGTTTTAACTCGCGAGGTGCTGTCAGTTTCTGTTGTAGTAGAAAATGGATAGAGCTAAATGGTGTACTACCTCTCAAATGAGCAACTGCCTGGGGAAGTACCTCCACCTATCAGAAGACAACGTTGCAGTAGCACTTCGTATCTGTTCTGCTATGGTTCTGCTGGTGATTAAGGATTCAGTACTCAGTTGGGGAGGGTATGGTATGTTACAAGCAACAAGGTAGAGACAAGTAACGCATCAGCGACCCTTGTGATTTTGTTGATGTTCATGGGTAGTGGTGATGATTTACTATCTGGTGACCGTCTTGCTCGTTTGTCTTCCGCAGATATAAAAACAAAAGCAACAGTATTGCGTGATCCAGGCTAATGATTTTGGATCTTCGATAATTTCACCATGTTTGTAGAAGCTTGGTCAAGAGTGGCCGAGTGGAGGCAAAGTATACTGCTGGTGTGTTTCTTTTTCAGATACGCAAAAGGACATTTCACGTGTCAAAAGTACTGGCGAGATGGCGCTTCGATGAAGGTCCACCGTCACCAACAACTTCACACGAAGACGTGTGCCCGCAGGATGACCGTGTCGGAGCATCCGCACACTGCTGCTATCTATCGAAGCTGGAAGACATTAGTTTTAAGCTTGGCTGCATACATCGCAACCGGTTTCGGCCATTGTTTATGAGCGACTAGATATAGGCGCTAAGCGGATACGGCGGAACTACGTTTCGCGGCTTCTCAAACGTTTCGCGCGCTTCGACGGAGTTTTTAAGGCGAGGATCGATTGGACTAACTCATAGTGATCACGTGTCTCTCCGTCTCCGATTTTGTTTTACTTCAAAGCATGCAGACCGTGATCGAAATTATTAATCGCTAAAGTGATACACTAGAGCGAGATATAATTTTGCAATAATTGTGCCCCGCGATCAATGGATAGTTAGAAGCAAATTCGTGACATTTATTTGGTGAGACAGTTCCATTTTTGTCAGAAATGTGTGTGAGGGTGATGCACGTGTACGTAGATTGGAAGGACTGACCTAGCGATCGACGTCCTCGGTCAAGCTGATACGTAGCATTCTGAGACAAGTGTTTGTGTGTGTGGTCGATTGAAGGGTTGGCTCAATGAGCAAGCCGACGCCTTGATGAGATAGAGGGTAGTCTCAATGAGTGAGGCTACGCCTTGATGAGATAGAGGGTAGTCTCAATGAGTGAGGCTACGCCTTGATGTGATGATGGGTAGTCTCAATGAGTGAGTCTACGCCTGGTGGGCAGGCTCAATGAGTGAGTCTAGGCCTTGTTGTGATGATGGGTAGTCTCAAGGAGTGAGTCTACGCCTGGAGGGCAGGCTCAATGAGTGGGTCTATGCCTTGATGTGTTGGTGGGTAGGCTCAAGGAGTGAGTCTACGCCTTGTTGAGATGTCGGTTAAGCTCAATGAGTGAGCCTGCACCTTGTGTGAGATGGAGGGTGAACTCAATGAGTGCGTCTACGCTTTGCGTGAGATGGAGGATTGGTTCAATGAGTGAATGTGCGCCTGTGAGGTAATGACGTATGGGCTTGCTCGTGAGAGTCAATGTCCAGACCGTCTTCTTTGTTCCGTTTATCCCGTGGGGATAGAGGGGGCAGCTCGTTGGAGCGTATGTCTGAGTCATGTGAACGTTGTTCTTTTCCAAGCTGTTATGGTATTGATTTGAGTCAGGAATGGACGAGCGTAGTTGCTACCAGATAGTCTGCGTTTGTAAGACGTAGAACGCACAGGGACGTGCGTATGTCAGGTTTGGCCGTGCCGGCGCAGTTGTAATTGTGAACATTAATAATCAATACCAAACTCTGTGGTTAGAATTTTGAATACCGAACTCTTTGGAGGGAAGCGAATGTCACTGGCTGGTTGGCCACGAAGGTTGGCGGGAAAAGTGACAGCTCGCTTGACGTAACTCAGATCGTTGGTTGTATCGTGCGGGATAAGATCCAATGGAATAATGGGTTGGCATCTTGCGCATATACCACGCGTTCTGAGGAATGTCTAGTTATTTTACAATCCGTTGTGCAATTATATCTCCGTGTTAATCCAAGCCATCCTTGAACATAGACGTAAAACTCTAATATGTACCGCGTGCCTACATATATTTTCTACAATAATGAAAACTGTTGCCATGGTAACCATATTTATATTTTCTACAATAACGAAAATGGTTGCTATGGTGATATTTGAATTGACATTTGAATATATGACACCATACAAACTTCCACCCCCCATTTTAGGGAAGTGGGGGGTTGGAATGGGTCAAAAAGTAGCCTATGTTCTGTCTCAGGGTCTAAAGATTGTCTGTACCAAATTTCATCAAAATCGGTTGCGAGGTTTAAGCGGGAAAGCGTAACAGACAGACAGACAGACAGACAGACAGACAGACAGACAGACAGACAGACAGAGTTACTTTCGCATTTATAATATTAGTTGGGATTTACTGTAATACTTCACTAATTATGAATACCTACCCAAAAGCACTACAAATAAAACATTTGTATTATGCTTCCTCAATATAATTTGCAGGAACCAACCGTCACATCAAGTGCACAAAAATAAATTTAAAATCTGAAGTAATTAATTAATAAATAATAATTCCAGGTTTTATGAGGAACCATAAACAAACTGATGATTACATTACAAAAAGGTACCATCTTGACTTACGGTGTCGACGATTGTTTTGATTTATCAAACGAATGGTTACTGCAAATTATTCATGGTGTAAGTATTTGATAAAATAAAATAAAATAATATAGAAATAAACATTTAATCAAACTCACCTTGATTGCGCGTTCATAAGGGTAGAAGCGACCCTTTTTCTTTCTTGTCCTTGTGCCATTATCTTGTACACTTCATTTTTGTTGTATACCTAGAAGAAAGTTAATAAAATTCATTAAAATGGCAATTTCCAATTTTATGCTTTTGTATATTATCTACATTCATATAACAAAGTTCCTCCACCTCCAACTTACAGAAGACCACAGTGAAGCAGCCTTCACAGCTGTTGTGCTTTGTTTCTGTTGGTGAGTACAGTCTCCAGAGCTCAGTTGGGGAGTCACGGGGTTTTAAAAGCAGGCAAGCAACAGCAACCATTATGGAGTTGTTGATCTACATGGGCAGCGGTGATGACTTACCATTAGTGACCCTCATACTCGTTTCGTTTTAACCTATAGAAAAATAACGGACTAACGTAACATTTTACGAGAACTCAAGATCTCTGCACGGCTGTCATCAAAGTGTGGGCGCAGAGTCTTGCAGTACTTTAGTCACCTAGCAAGAAACTACGGTAGTATCCTGAAAAAGCTAATTGTGACTGGTAAAGTCGACGGCATAAGGCCGCGTGGACGCTGCCCCATACGTTGGTCCGAGATCAGATCCGCACCGCATTCGACTCCACTTTATACAACGCCCTGCGTACAGCCGAAGACATGAGTGGATGGAGGAAGATCGTCCGAGACCGAGTGATGCTGAAGAGTGGTCACGATCCTGAAGAATACTTTGAAAGGTGGAGGAAAAAATAAACAACTCACAGTGATCTCCTCCAGCCCGTTGACTATATTGGACCCTTTCCTCGTCACATCCTCGTATATCCTCAGCTTGGAGTTGTCCTCGGAGGAGGAGATCAGGTCGAACAGCTCCTCATTGGACAACTCAAGGTAACAGACAAAGCTCAACTCACGGTGATCTCCTCCAGCCCGTTGACTATATTGGACCCCTTCCTCGTCACATCCTCGTATATCCTCAGCTTGGAGTTGTCCTCGGAGGAGGAGAGCAGGTCGAACAGCTCCTCATTGGACAACTCAAGGTAACAGACAAAGCTCAACTCACAGTGATCTCCTCCAGCCCGTTGACTATATTGGACCCCTTCCTGGTCACATCCTCGTATATCCTCAGCTTGGAGTTGTCCTCGGAGGAGGAGAGCAGGTCAAACAGCTCCTCATTGGAAAACTCAAGGTAACAAACAAAGCTCAACTCACAGTGATCTCCTCCAGCCCGTTGACTATATTGGACCCCTTCCTGGTCACATCCTCGTATATCCTCAGCTTGGAGTTGTCCTCGGAGGAGGAGAGCAGGTCGAACAGCTCCTCATTGTAGAGCTCGAGGTAGGAGACGCGGACGGTGTACTCCGTGTTGGAGATGCGAAGCTCGTCGAATAGTTGAGAGAGGGCGCGCGGGATTATACCGGCGAGGGGGTCCTGGGGGTGTAATAATGGAGTATGTATTAGCATTTTATGTCACACATAACATATGACACACATTTTTTTGAATATTTGACGACCCGCATCGTGTAATGGTAAAGAAGTTGATTATGAGACCAACTAGTCGCAGGTCCGATTCTCGCACACAGGCCAAATATTTGTGTGCAAGAAGAACATGCCTGTGTGTCCTTGCCTGGGTGTTATTTGTATCTATTTAAATATGTTTGTGCTACCACTGTTGATTGAAACATTGAAATAAATTAATAGAAGCATGGTTGAAATTGTGGCTTTTCATGTTTTTTTGTAGTGGCCCGGTAGGCATATTGGCTCCAACTCTGCCTGATGGTAAGCAAAAGAGGAGCCCTAATAGGGATATGCTGAAGTGTGCTGTTAGTTTGGAATCGTTTATGACAGTTAATAAATGAAATTCAAATGACTGATGGTGCCATCATCCCTATGGCCATGACAGCGGATGCGGTGCGATTGTTTTATGTACCTCAACGGTTGAAAGTAAACCAAGTTGAATTAACTCACATTCTGCCAATGCGTCTCGTCGCCGGTGCTCTCTCCGACCATGGTGTGCGTCTTGCCGGTGCCGGTCTGGCCGTACGCGAACACCGTGCAGTTGTACCCCGCCAGCACCTCCTCGATGAGCGGGCTGACCACATCCTGGTACACTTCCACCTGTTGATAGATGATACTATTAAATTAACGCCCTTAAATGTGGTGTAGGAGACGCATGCTCGGAATCCCGTGGAATAAAGAACTAAACATCAAAAATGAGACGTCGACTGTGCAATTACGAATCCTGAAGTTCTTTCGACACATCAACCGAAACGAGGACTCAATGGAGCGTTTGGCGGTGCAAGGGAAAGTTAAGAGCAAGAGACCAAGTGAACGCTCTCCATCCCAATGGTAATGATAATGATGATGATGATGATGTGGGGCCATCCATAAAGTACGTCACACTAATTTCATGAGTTTTTGAGCCCTCCCCCGTCCTTGTCACAGGTGGTCACATTTCTGAGACCCCCCCTCCCTAGTGTGACGTCACATGTTTTGCAATTTAAAATCGAAAAATTATTAAATTAAAACAGTGGTTCCGAAATTAGTTTTATTACCATTTAAATTAAGTACTTTTTTATGAAATCAACATACCTAGTATCAAATATTTGAAACAATAACAAAAAAATAAACTAATGAATATAAAGAAAAAGAAGAAAAAGAAACTCAATCATCTTCAGTCCATGGACTTTGAACCCAGTCCTTTAAATTATTTATAACTGGCATGGCAGTCACTTCACAGTTCACTTCGTTTTTCACGTCAGGAACATTTGTGGTGTCAACATCTTTTTCATCCAACGCGATTGGTACCTCTAGATTTTAAATGTGATGTCACGAAACTTAGGACCCCTCCCACCCCTTGTCACACCATGTCACACTTTGTCGACCCCCTCCCCCCCCTTTTACGTGTGACGTACTTTATGGATGGCCCCTGATGATGAATGATGATGATAATGACGTTGATGATGATGATGATGATGACATTACTTTCGTAACTCGTAGGCACACTACCTGCTTAGCATGGGGTCCGAAGGCGCGGTCGAAGGTGAACCGCTTCGTGTGCGAGGTCTGCTGGGAGGCGCGCACCACCACCTCGCGGTTGTTGGCCACCTCCACCACGCCCAGCGACTTGATGTCCCGCTCCCGCTGATTCAGCGGCCTGGGTTCAACAACGTCGTAAGTTACATTCAACACGCCTTGTTCCTTGAGAAAAATCCTTGGACTACACACCAAATGCCTAGCCCCAACTAAGCTCGAGGAAACTATGGATGCTAGGGAACGCATAGACATCATCTATACCTAGTTATCTTAGTTTAGTATAGACTATACGAAACTAATATACTATTAGCGGGATTCGAATCCGCGACCCTTGGTTTTGCACATAGCACAACAGTAACAGTTACGAAGTGCTATCTAAGTACTTCACTGTGATTTGTTAGGTGGAGATAATTCCCCAGACGATCAGCTCATTCGAGTGGAAGATCTACAAAGCTCTACCTCTCATAATCTCGATTAGATTCCTACGCCATAAAAAAATAACCGAACACATTTTTAATGATATCTCGGTAGTATGGCATATTCTTGTGCTTGTAACATTTTGGTCTCTCTGATGCTAAATAACGTGGTTATCTTTGAAACGAAAAACATGATTTCAAATTTTGAAGGCTTTTGGGCTGCTATATTTTCATATAGGTTAGTTACCTATATAATAATGTATTGTAAACATTTTCTTTCACCCATTGTAACCGTAACAAGGACAACTGAATACTAACATAATCAAAAAATTAGATACATACCTAACGGCAATTTCAAAAAAGCCGCTAAAGTTTAGCAGGTAAACTGCCGAACGTTTGTTAACAATAACAAAAACAAAACGCGTTTCGAGCGAGGCAGCGCGACACAATCCCACAAGAGTGAACGAGACGGCGAATCGCGATCGGCCCGAATCGGCAGCCGATCGGCCCCTCTCGGCACTAGCCGCGGACGAAATCCGCAATAATCCACTCGGGCTCGGCCAGTCAGTCAGTCGCCTCGCCCCGCGCCGCCGGCCATCATGGAATGGTCTAAAAGTAAAACCCTCGAACTCATCGAATGCTACAAAGGTTATGGCCATCTATGGGACAACAAGCACAAATTCTACAAACACAGATTATTAAGAATACAAGCTTTTAAGGAGATGGCCGTGAAATTCGATATGCCTGTTCAAGAAATAGAGAGGAAGCTTAAAAATTTAAATAGCCATTTCATTAGAGAATGGAAGTGTATACATGAATTACGTATGAAAGATACATCAAAGTGGTTCGGTTACAAACCGATGTCGTTGTTAATGAAATTTCCAAAGAAATTGGCATCGAAGCCGGATATCGCTGAGGAGGTAAGTGTCTGATTATATGAAGCCTTGTACGCATATACGAACCAAAAAATATGAACATTTCGTTTTTCTGTATAGCTAAAATTGTTGACTTATAATAGTGTTCGATGTTCGTCAGTGGTAGACATATACAAAGTTGTTGTTAAAGCATTGCTGCAAAGATACCTAGGTATCTAGCTTTTTACCAAAAATAACCTGTCTAAACTCTAAATCTAAACCAAATACAACAAACACTAAATGGCAATGCCTAACATTGACTTTAATGTTTGTTTTGTGTTGAAGAAGAGAACATGTTCTAGACAAATTTTAGGTAATACTAATAACTAATTCCATTATTTTCAGCATGTAGAAGCAGATCCTGTGCAGAAACGAAAACGGAAACCTATGACGAGACAAAAAACACATCACGTTCCAGAAACAGACATGCCATCGTCTAGCAAACAGACAGAAAATAATACAAACCATAACGAATCTGTGACGAAAACAGATTTATTACATATTCAAGAAATGATTAAATCGTTGAAGCAGCGTGATGAGTACGATCTGTGTGGTGAACAGATAGCATTAAAATTAAGAAACATGAAATCACCCATCGCCAGAGTATTCGTACAGAATAAAATAAATACTCTTTTCATGGAAGCCGAACTGGGGCTATACGACAGTGACCCTCGGTATGAACCTGAGTTTTATGAGGAACCTGTTGATGTGATGATAAAACCATTTTTATAATTAAGTACTACTTACACTAGATATAGACAGTTATTTAAGATTACAAATTATGTTAACAAAAATGCAGAGGTGATAAACTTGATTCTACAATTCTTAATTACGGTTAGAGTTAATAATAAAATGTCAACATTCAACATATAATTGTCTTTTGCATAATTTACTGCACCATTACCTTTTTATGATATGTTGCTATTCTAATGAAGAATAGAAGAATATTGTTGAATTGATATTTTTAGACAGTCCAGTTTCAAGGATAACTGTATTTGTTTGGTTATTAATAACCTATGAAAACTGAAATAATGTTACACTAAAATACTAATATTAAAATTAAACTACAATCATTTACTTTGACTAGCACTGAGTTGACAAAGATTACCTTGAAATAGGGATATGACTGATAGAAGAATATGGGGACCACTGTATTTAAAAATTATTTTGTATTACAAATTAAAAAAATTAAAGTCTTTGAATTTAAGTTTTTTTTATTTGTACTCTGGCATTAAGAAAGCTTGACGACCGCTTGATGCTATGGTCACGATGTTGCCTATTACCCAAGAGGTTGCGGGTTCGATGTCCGCACAGGACAAACATTTGTGTGCATGAACATGTCTTTTTGTCCTGGTCTGGGTGTTATATGTATCTATTTAAGTATACATATTTGTTGATGATGATTGACTGATGATTCTGATGTAACACAAGTGCTTAAGCTACTTAACACGGGGTCAGATCAATGATGTGATGTTGTGAAATATTTATTTATTTTATTTATAAAGCAGATGTCAATGTTTAAGGTTCAGGCAATTCACTTTCCAGTCTGTGTTTCAAAAATACATATTTAAAATACTATTGTTATTTTCAAAATTATTATTTTGACAACCTGCTTGGTGTAACGGTGAAGAAGTTGCCTATTACACCAAGAGTTTGCAGGTTCAATCCCTGCACTGGGCAAACATTTGGGGTGCATGGAATATATGGCTGTTTTTGTTTTCTTAATTTATAATTTTTTTACAACTCTGTGTACAACACAGTGTTCCACAAAACTGTTTAAACGCAGAATAAATCACTACATAGTATAAAACTCAGAATACAGAATAAACCAGAAACCGCCATCGCGCTCATGTCTGTGACTGTTCATACTACACTCAAAAGGTGTAGTCAATACTGTTGAAATCTGATTCAGCTGTCAGTTTTTAAATAATTATGCCATTTTTAAATAAAAATACTGCCGAGCTTAAGAAGAAATCAGATGGGTTTACGTTTCATGTGTTAGTATTACATTTTGCAATTCATTCTATTCAAATAAGTATTGAATTTAATATGGATAATGACGCGCGAGGGGCGAGACGTTTTGGACACAACGCGTTCCATAGAAATTTGATTGAACGCTCTTTCTGGTTTATTCTGTACTAGCGGCCGCCCGCGACTCCGTCCGCGTGGATTTCTTTTTTTCGAAATTAAAAGTAGCCTATGTTCTTTCTCAGGGTCTAAAGATTGTCTGTACCAAATTTCATCAAAATCGGTTGCGAGGTTTAAGCGGGAAAGCGTAACAGACAGACAGACAGACAGACAGACAGAGTTACTTTCGCATTTATAATATTAGTTGGGATTCTGAGGTATAAAACAAAGTCGCTTTTTCTGTCATGTTGTCCCTATGAACGCTTAAATCTTTAAAACTACGCAACGGATTTTGATGCGGTTTTTTTTAATAGATAGAGTAACTCATGAGGAAGGTTTTTATGTATAAATAGTGGACAAGTACCACGGGCGAAGCCGGGGCGGGCCGCTAGTATAAGTATAAATTAAATCAAATCAACAGAAAATTTACTTTTATTTAAACAAGGTGCATGCTGTCCTCTAAGCCAGGCAGCAGGTACCTTTTAAGCTGCTAATAAAATTTAACATAATTAATTTTATTTGTATTGACTTGACCACAACTCTGTGAACCTGGTGGCAAAGCTTGTCTGTTTGTTCTGGTCTGGGTATTAACTGTACATTAAAATAGGTATATTTAAGAATAATTGTATAAAAATAAAAGTATCTAAGTCTATCCCTTCCTTATGTTCCATATTTTAATTACAAGCTTCAGGCTTAATTTGGAGATAGACAATTGGTGTGTTAGTCCAAGGAATTTTATTTATTTATTTTATATAGGTACTGCATCATTTTCAGCCTGTTACAGTCTCATTCTACACATGACCTACACTGAATGGTGTCATGCTAAAGTCACGAGCATAGTTTATTGTCTACAATTGCTACTCAGAAAAAAGTTGCTGCCCATTCTCCTATAAATTACCTTGGTTGCTTCTTAAGACACCTATAGGAACAGATGGGATGGTTATATTCTTAGCCTGCAGTACACAGCAACTAAAAATAATTATGATCAGTAATTATGCTAAGATCAAAATTACTACACAAAAGTTTTTGAATCAGTTTTTTTTTTATAAGAATGATTCAAGAAGAAGCTCTTAATAAACATAACAAATGACAATAAATGATAATTTTCATGGGAAGCCATAGCCAGATTTGATAATTTCACAAAGACATTGTACTCATTTATTTCTATGTTTTATATTTATAATATCAGTGAATTCTATAGCCAGATATTGTTTTTTATAAAAAATATGTATTTCATAACATCACATATATTGATCTGATTTTGTGTCAAGTATCCGAAAACCACATAAATGCGGCAACTTTGGTGGCAATGTGACAGATACAAAAGTTAATAGCCCTATTACAAATATCCTGTGGAGGTATGTTGCCCGCAACCTCTAGGCCTAATAGTCAACTTCATGACCATTAGGTACCTATAGCAAATGGGTCGAAATGTGTTGTTATTTTTATGTAGCAATGACTGAAAACTGTATTTTTACACATTAAATAAGAATATAATTTAATGTGTAAAACTCTCTTTAGAAGTTAGGTAGGTAATAAAAGAATGTTAAGTCACAAAATATATGTGGCAATATATGAGAAGTTGATGAATGATATTTAAAATACAAGTGCCTTTCAATTATCTTAAAATATATTCTAGAAATAATACTTTAAATTTTGAATTTATCTCATGATTTGAAACCTACATTCTGACTATTATAGCAAATATTGTGAAAGATAAGGTAATAACTATAGAACAGGATTTAAGCTACCGTAGCAAAAGAAATAACATGTTTATTAAAAGAAGCCAAGCCCTGAGCTGGGATGATGAGAAAGATATGTTTAGAAACTACAGAAAAAATGATGTGATAAGCACTACGTCTGATGACTTATTTGCCTTTATTCTACGGAAATTATGGGTCTCCTTGAAGAAACAAATTTAAATTCTAAAAGGCTATGACCAAGATGCGTCACTAACATGAGGAAAAAGTAAATGTAAACATAAGTTTTTTTTAACCAGCATTTATCTAAGAAGAGGTAACTTCCAGTAAACTACACATGTATTTTATCTAAATTAACTTTAAGTATCCTACAACATACTGAGAATTAAGTTATTAAAGAATTCTATTACCTTAGTCTAACAAACACTTGAATGTTCTGATTTTTGTCCTTCTTATATCCTTTTTCCGACGTCATCTCGACACAATACACATACAATATGGCACAAATAACTTTCCCACCACTAAGTCAATATTTCATGGACAAATACACAAAATAAACAGGTCAATTCGTATTTCTATCAATCAACAAAAAAATCGTTGACTGATCGTTGCACTGAAGCAAATTCAAATTTCGTCTTTACCGGTGTTGTCAACTTACAAAAATACTTGTGGCACAGATACACATAAAATATCTAGTGACAGCACGTGAAACTAGGTATTAATTTAACATGTTAAAAAATAATTTCAGAGAGACGAACTTCTTAGCTATCCATGTCTTCTCCGTGGTAGTGGTTCCGGGTCCATCGCGTGGAACAGAGAGGAATGTCAGTCGGTGCCTGGGACTTTCGACTCAGCGTGGTTTAAGGTGATAAGGTTTAAGGGGCCCCTTTATAGTATACTAACGATCACCTTCACCGATGACATTCCTCTCCCTTCCCAACCCAACCATATTTGGTATGAGCCGAGTAAAGCGGCTTAAGTTGCTCTTTCCAGTAACGAGCTAATACTAGATCTTGGTAATCCTAAGTCCTTCAGTAGGTTGTAGAGAGATTTCGCTGGTATACCTCTCGCACCCACTTCCACAGCATACAATGTTTGTCTCCCATGGAACAGTAAGTTCCACCAACAGTACGCGCTTAAGTTTTCTAAAATAAACGAAAAGGTCTGGTCTAGATGACGATAACACAATGTCTTCTGGAATAGTGTAGTGCTTACATACGTGTCCATCATAATCTACCAATCTGGAGCTACACTAACGATGGAGTAAGGTTTGACTTTGGACTTCTTGGTAGATCCTTCCTTGACGAAGTTGATGTTCTTTGCATTCGTCGTCAAACCTTTTGCTGCTCTTGCTATTTTTTGCATTATTTTCTAAAAATATTTGTATTTATTAAATCCCTTATTCCAAGGTCAAACAAAAGCATATTTGTTTACGGTATTTGGTATTACAGAAATATCAGTTGTTACTTTTCCGTATAAGGTATCTCCCAGTATCTCCGTAGTAAAAATTGTTCACAGTTATTTTACCTTAACAGCCCACTTATTATTCCGCTTCGTAATTAGTAATTATGCAAGTAATATTTAAATATATATAAAAAAAGATTTTTGCCGTATATTTCTTGATCTGAGTTTTACGAGATTTATAGGAATACATAAAGCCAAAAGAGGTTCAAGGTCAGAGGAAAATAACTGTGAACGAAAACGCATAATATAACAATTTCCTGATTGGTGGTATGTATGTCTTTCTATTCTTTGATATTCGAATTTTTTTTTTTCATAATCGCGCTAATCCCACTAATATCTAGAACTTATTTCTGTGTTGTGTAGTCCATTTGACGAGGTAGGCTTTAGCATAACACTATGTGGGCGGAATCTGAAAACAACGCGGACGGAGTTGCGGGTCGCTGCTAGTATTATAATAAACTAACGTAAGTATTGATAAAGTTCTAATTATTATAACAAAACAATTATTTATCAATACATAGTATAAAACAAAGTCGCTTTCGCTGTATGTCCGTATGTATGCTTAGATCTTTAAAACTACTCAACGGATTTTGACGCGGTTTTTTTTAATAGATAGAGTGTTTCTTATGGAAGGTTTGTATGTATAATACATGTAAGTAAGTACCACGGGCGAAGCCGGGGCGGGCAGCTAGTTATTTATAAAAACAAAACAATTATTGGAACTAGATCAGGAAGTGTCGGAAGCGACATCTAGGTTTGCTTTTTGGCTTCATATCGTATTTTGCGGTACCCTGCGAGGGTTAGAATTTTGTTACTCTTTCTTCAAGATGGCGCTTTATCGAACAATAGAGTTGAGTGAGTTGCGTATAGTTTACACGTAGTTCTATACGAGGTAAAATAGTTTTTTAAACAAAATTGTGATATTAAGTAGTACAATTGCGGTTTGTTAAGATATGACTTACACTTTTAAAACTAAATATTCATTTTGACGGTGACTGCTAAAATAAAAATTTTAGCAGTCACGGTGCACGGTGTGCACGGTGTGACGAAGATAATAAATAATACTTATCATTTGAATAATTCTTTACAAAAGTTTTATCCTATTTAGCTAAATGAATTGAACAAGTTAAACAAACAATACAAAGTGAATGTAGAATTCTTAACAATCGTGTTTCAACGTCTCTACTCATTAGTTTCTTAATCTTTGATACCGTCATACCAATAAGAAAAATAGCTTTTATTTCGATCTCCAGTCGAGAATAAACTGGATAAATGAGCTCCACCATTACAGACGTTTTTGCTCACTCACTCATTACACCATTTCCTCCCGAGCTTTCTTGAGCAAAATTAAACAGTCCCCGCATAATTCTATCCGCATGTTGCTACGTTTTTGTCACTACGGCGTTATGGCAGAGTTGTTTTTGCGCGTCGGCTGTCGGCAGATCTTCCCAGCCTCCCAACCTTCGCAAAAAGCTGGCGTGGCTCGTACTGGAATGCCAGCAAAAACCCCAACCCCGCAATATCAGCCGCGACGATGAAATACTATGAGTTCCTTCGAGTTTTTAGTCATCTGTAAACTTTTTCCGGGCAGCCATTTGCATCGCGGCCATTTTGTAGTTTTTCCCGCGCGCGCGTTCCCGAAATTGCGGGTGCGCAAAAAACAGCTGATGAAATTCTTGTTTCGGAATGGGCATTTATGTATTTAATGATATTTTTTAGGGGTCTTCGAGATAAGTGGATATCAGATGATGACCAGCTTTGGGCCAAAGAAAGGAGAAACCGTGTTCTGTGGCTGTGCCTGAATGCAGGTAGGTACATACACATTTATAAAGCCAGACTTAAACATAAGTAAAGGTGCGCTGAGAAAGTTTATTGATTGAAGAGTATTTAGATGCACGTAATAGCGTTACATAAATTATCATTTCGGTTTACGTTTGAATCCCAATTTTAAACCATTACGTCATTGCCACTTTCATGTTGATCATACCTTTTTATGCCATACGTCCTTTGAACCCTTGAAAGAACCCAAAAAAACATTTACCAGCAACATTTCCTAAAGGTTGAACAAAACTTAGTTGTTTCGACTTAAGTACTCCTACTTAAGTACTAGTACTACTTATTAAGACATTAACAAGGTAAGTAAGTTTTCTCCAATATGTCATGGATATTAGGAAAAATAATATGGAACCCACTTTCTACATCCATTTGAGCTATCCCGAATAATGTGTGGAAATGATTCGGTTTTGAATTAGCAATGCATTCCTATGACGAGCTGCCGACAGGGCCGCTTTTTCCAATTGCTATTTAATTCTTATTGGCTTTAGCAAATTCTAAGTGGAGATTTCTAATGGTGTTCTGTTCCAAAACAAATTTAATTAAAAAACCAGCTGTTTTGTTTTTCTTATTGGTTTCCTGGAGCGTGACAGAAAAGAGACCTTTTAGGGATAAAGAGAAGAAATATCTGTAAATATGTTAACTTTCTCATGCGGTCTAAAGAACCGAACTTCTAGACTCTAATATAAAGGGTAATTATGTACATAATGAAAAGCTCTTGCTTAGTCCCAGAAAAACTCAATAATTAACAGCAAATCGTAGAAATAATCTTTGAAGATACCTATAAAATTGCGATATGATGAACATGATATTTATACGTGTATTTTTTTAAACTAAATGTAAGTAGGTACATATGTTACTCGGGGCTATAGCTTTCGAATGGTGAAAGAATTTTTAAAATCGGTCCAGTTAGTTTTGAGTCTATTTAATACTGTATCAAACAAACATAGTTTTCCTGTTTTTTCATATGAGTGTAGACATACATTATAACATCGTTCTTTTTACATTCAAGGAATTCTCAAAGCCTATATTGCACTTGTACAGAGTTACATTTCTCCGGTTTTCCTCGTAGACGTCCCGTTCCCGCCCTCCCAAGGCTAAGGGAGGGATGGCATTGCCTGAGGTCGGGACCTTGACCTTAGACCTCCGGACTCGCACGCAACGGCTGTGACCTCCTTGCTATTTGTTCGTTTATTATATTGTTGTAATGTTTTTGAAGTTTGAACGAACGATTGAACTTCTACGACAATAATAATTGAACGCGCTAACCTCAGGAACTTCTGGTTCCTTCGAATAGAAAAATATTTTTGTGCTTAAAAATCCATTTGATGAGAAAAAGAATAATATTTTAAATCAAGGAAGGTAAACCCTATTCTGTTTGTTTGCTTTTAGTGTTTCATAAAACCTTAATGGAATGGCCTTTAAAATATGTCATATTTATTTAGTCGATTATTTATTTATTTATTACACAATATTGGATCTTAATCGCACCTAGTGACCATATTTGATCTCTTTACTGTCATTGCTATTTAGGGGATGTGAGTGACCATAGGCCCGTGCTTCTGACCATACTTCTGTACATGTTTTGTATGTGCGTGCAAAATATTTTTTGTAGTGGCATGCTAGAGTATTTTATTTTGTTGACTTATTCGGGCACTAGCGGCCGCCAGCGACTTCCTCCTCGTTGGTTTTCGGTTTCCGCACACATAGCTTAAAGCCTTCCTCGTCAAATCGACTATCCAACACAAAGTATTTTTTCATTTCGATCCAGAAGGTCCTGAGATGAGCGCGTTCAAACAAACAAACTCTTCAGCTTTATCATATTATAAAGTAGGTAGGTATAGATTGGATTAATGTAGTCGGCGAGTATTTAAATACTCATCGGCTAGCCTTCTAAACCAGGTGCAAACTTTTCAATTAAAGAAAATTCTTAGACAAAAAACTAGGAAAAGTGCAAGTAGGCGGCTTGGCGAGTTTCTAGAGGCCTAAAAAAGAGAATAATTAAATGGCTCTGTTGGTGGACTGCAAGGCCGGCGTGGGAAAACGCTAAGCTGAGAGTGGACCGAGATCGTGGGGCCAGAGAAACCGAGGGCGGTGACGTATAGAGCCATTTGGCTAGCCAAGATGCCACTTTCGCGAGCGCGAGCTATCTTTTTGTGTGCGGGATTGAGATATAATACGCGACGATGACGATATTTCACTCTCGCAAAATGGCATCTTGACCAGGCAGACTTCTGTTGTAACAGCTCGGTAGCCGAGTTGTTAGAGCGCCGCTTCACATGCGTGAGGTCCGTGGTTCAAGCCGGTCAGGCACGCGCCTCTGGATTATAAAAAATCTGTACCTATGCGTAATTTCACACCAGTTGTACGGTGAAGGAAAACATCCTCGCGTGATCGGAACGTAACGTAACGGTCGAAAAGACTTCGGCCCCGGCATCCTGCGAAATGATGTGCCTGTTCTGTTTCAGTCTCTATCCTCGAAGATGGAAGTATTGTCGTTGGAGGAGATATTCTTTCGGAGAGGTTCATGTAAGGGATTTTCGGGTCGTGAGGGGATCGATTCGTGACCTCTTGCTGTAAGTCAAGTAAATAACAATTACACCAAACCAATATTAGCCAATTTTTCGAGCTACATTCTCTTTTGTTTGATATTTAAGGCGAAAACTGCATGAACATTGCCTCTACACCTTACCCGCTGTTCCTATGGCCTCGGTTTTTCTGTAAATAATATCCAAGCGACTGTTAAGGCAGTGTAGGTTTTTCCTTGACTCGGTGAAAGGTTGTAGTGACGCTGGCTCGCTGGAAATATGTCGATGCGATGATGGACTAACGGACCGTGCTGTGGGAACTCTGTGACGTGCTTTTTGTGGAAGCACGGGGAAACTCGTATGAAACGGAGTCGAAGGGGAAATTTGAAAAGTGCGTTCCGTTTTAGAAGTTTTAACGAGAATCCGAGCGTGGGATTTCGGAATCTGGTCAGAATATGCTGGCGTTTGTGGGAAACCGTGCGAACATATGTTTTGACGCGGGAAAAATACTTTCGTCTTCAGGATTTTATATGGGCATAGTATTTACATGTAGAATGAGCACGATGTAATTACAATGTTGTGGGTTTACGCAAGTTCAATGCGTGATAGTAGTTTCATATTATTGGTAATAAATGGTTGTAAAGCAATTAGCACTGAGATTAGTGAATCTTGTTGAACGTATATATTTCGGGATTCGTGGTACGGGTTTCGATATAGCGCCGCACCGCCTAGCCCAAAGTTATGGATTCAACTTCCGGGGTACACTGTATTTTAGACTTAAGATTGCTTTCTTTTTGCCATTAAGGCAAACTTCACAAAATACTTCCTAAATCATAATCCTTGCGCAATACAAGTGCCTCTAGTTTCTACATTTGAGTTCGAGTGCCGCATAGCTAGCTCAGTTGTTTAAAATTTGGTACTCCCACTCTCTTAATAACTATGCATTTACTTAAGGAGCTATACCTTTACAAGAGATGTTCTATAGGAATAAAAGAGCTACATTTATAAATTGAATTCGTGATCCCATTTTTCTACGATACAGTTAGTCACGTTTATCCTAGACTAATTTGAAAGATAGCTTCATTATATCCAATTGGGCCATTAAACCATTTATTCAGTGCACCATAATCTGATTCTGCATTCGCAAAAAGCGGCCGACCATCTCGTGCGGTGAGCAAATTAAAAATGATAATCAGGCCAAAAGCTTAATTCCACTAAGAACGGAAAGTTGTTCGGGGAAACGATAAAAAGCCCAGTTTGCCGGTAAGCTTGGCAAAAAACTATGCCACAGACAACATTTGGGTTGCCAGAGGTATGAATATAAAAGTTTCGATATGGCATGTATGTTTTGTTATGCAGTTTAGTTGTTTAAGTAATACATCGTTTTCGTTGAGTTGGAATGCTACGAGTACGTAAGGCGCTTCATTAAATGACAGGACTGAAATTGAATGTTACTAAGTACATATGGCAGCCTGAAATGTCCCACGGTTTGGCAAAAGGGGTTCAATGGGTAATCATAATAATCGTTACATGAAGATTTAGGAGAGGTTTGGGGATTAGACACTAGAGCTGTGATCTGAAAAACTGGCACAAATTTTGCAGACTCGGAATCTTACCCTGAAGTAATGATCTTTATCATCATTGTCTCCTCTAAACTAAGTTTAATGACAAGAAGATTCTGACAAGTTTGTAGATCGATGAAGGCAATGTAATTTAGTATCCTATTTTCGTCAAACAAGTTTTCAACTTTGAACTAATAATGACATTGTTACAGACAGTTACCTGATCGAACAGGAACCCGTAGAAACTGTAGGAAATCGTGTCCATGGCAACTGATGTCTGGCACAAACCGTCTGAATATGGGTTAAATATAATTTAGGAAGAATTACGGGTTGCGGGATTGACTCCAGATCGTAAACGCGACGAGCTGACTGCTCACGATATTTCCCACAACTGTAAAACTGCTTTTTATGGAACTTTTAAAATTGGTGGTTATGAAGTGGCCGAAAGTTTGTTGTAGAGAAATGGATAATATGGCGTCATTGTAGGTTTTAGTGTTAGGTTGACATAGGCTTCAGATAAGTTTTTTAAAGGTTGATAGGCTGTCAGATGTTTTCTAATATGTGTACCTATGCAGTTTTCGTTTAGATGGATGGTAGGACATGGATGATTACCCATATATTGCTATATTTTAGCCTAAAAAAACAATTTTAATCCAAGTTCAAAATAGTCCAATAACTAAAACGGAGAGTAGGGGCCTTACTTCAAAAACAAAGCCTAAGATTAAATAAACGATTAACTTCCGACCTTTCTGCAAACTTTTTGTTAATAATAAACTTAGCCCGTCAGAAAATTAAGCTTGTGTCTGCTCTCACCAGTTAAATATAGGGACGAAATTCGTGTTAATAAAAAGCGGTCCCCACCGACCCCAGCGTGCCACATAACGACCACTCGCACATCGACAGCCTCGTAGGGTTTATGTTCTTTTTTATGTACGAGGAGCCCACGGAGCGAGGCCCACGTGGGGCACGGGCGTGGGGTGCTGGGCGGGGCGATGCAGCTGCCTGCACTACGCGTAGGGCTCCGGCAGTCGCGGCGCGAGCGTCACACCGCCACGTCACGGCTACGACAATCCCGCGAAGTACCTAGTATTTCGCGCAATAACTTAAAAATATCACATGACACCGTGCGCACCGTAAAAGATCTAATTTATTTTTTTATTTATTTATCTGTGATTATTTTTTTAATTTTCGGCCAGTGTCAAAAATTTTGTTGAATTTGAAAATTTTTGTGAAGTTTTTGAATTGGCGGGTGTTGGGTTGATGTGTGCGAGCGAGAGGGGCGGCATGGAGAGCTCGGGCGAGGAAGCGGGCCGGGCGCCGCCGCCCGCGCCCCACACCCCCGCCGTCGCCCCGCAGCCCAATGGCTCCAATAAGATCATCGGACGTAACGTGAATGGAACCAGTAAGTCACCTCATGAAATTTTAATGATACTTTTGAAAGTTTCATACCTACTTATTTTTTATTAATATATTATATAGGTACCGGTAAACCTTGAGAAAATCCATTATCTCTTAGGTGAAGCATACATTACAAGGTTTTAAAAATCGAGCTTACTTACTTTTGCGAGTTTTTGAAAAGTTCCAAAAAACAACTTTACTTATAAGTAACTAATATTTTTTTTAAAATGTTTTTTGAAAAGTTAAAAGTTGAAACAGAAACACGTCATAAATAAAGTACAGAACTGCAGATCAGACACAAGTTAGGACTAGAAAAGAAGAACTACGAAATAATATCTAAGTACTTATTAAAATTAGTAACTAAAACCGTTGTAAAACTAACCAATTAGATTTTTATAAAAAAACAAGTTGTTACGTAAATCTAATGATTAATAATTCGTAAATTATTTCAGTTGTTGTTAGTTGCATAATTGTTTCCACCCTTACAAGTACCTACATAGATGCCATTCTTATCTTAGTTGAAGTGAGTTAATTGTTTCAAACATTATACTATTAAATATTTGATTATTTTACAACTAACAATAAAACAATGCATAAAATTCTTTAACTAAAATTGGTTCCTAAAGGGTTAAATCTTATTATTTGCTTATAGTGGAGTCAATGAATACATAAAACAGGCAATATTCGAAAGTCCTCAAGAACAGCTCCGATTTCGAGGAATTTTTTTTTGTTAATTTTGTTTTTTTATATTAATCAAAATCAGAAACCTCCTAGAGCGGGGACGGAACTATTTATATTGTATAAACAATATCTACGATATATTTTATACACAAAAAAAATTCTCCTATACAATATCCATTAAAAACTTGTAAATATATTAATGAATGTTATAAACAATCTATAAAACTCAAATCTATATATATAAAATAAAGCCCGATCTTATATATACAAAACTCAAAGGTGACTGACTGACATAGTGATCTATCAACGCACAGCCCAAACCACTGGACGGATCAGGCTGAAATTTGGTATGCAGGTAGATGTTATGACGTAGGCATCCAGTAAGAAAGGATTGTGATCAATTCAACCCCCAAGGGGGTGAAGTAGGGAATGAACGTTTGTATGAAACTTTGTCAATTTTAAGCCGATCGAGCTGAAACTTTGCATACATATTAGCTATTATGATGTGAGCATCGCCTGAGAAATCATTTTGATAAATTGAACCTCTAAGGGGATAAAATAGGGGATGAAAGTTTGTATGAAACTTTGTCAATTTTGAGCCGATCGGGCTGAAACTTTGTATGCATCAAGTTATTATGACGTAGGCATTCCCCATGAACGATTTTGGTAAATTTCACTCATAGAGGGTTTAAACGGGGGATGAAAGTTTGTATGAAACCCAAATATACGCGTCAAAATAATATTAAATTATTGTTAAAATCTTTTTTGTAACAACTATTTGTAACCATAAGATTATTTTATGGAGATTTATCTACAAAAAAATAGAGACTAAACTTAATTTTTTTATCCATATCGTTGATACTGTTAAAACAATATAAATAGTTCCGTCCCCGCTCTAAGAGGTTTCTGATTTTAAATAATATAAAAAAACAAAATTAACAAAAAAAAAATCATCGAAATCGGAGCTGTTCTTGAGGACTTTCGAGTCAAATGCTTCATTGACTCCACTATTAAGTCCAGACGAAGTTGAAATACCTACTAGAGTAGGTACTGTCGTTGTTACTTCGGTCAAAAAACTTTTAGATTTATTTTAGGTATTATTTATACATATAATAATACGATAGGGAGCCAGTATTTTAGGTCATAACTACCATATTTACATGCTAAGATAAACAGTTATCAATATTCATAAATCTTGAAACAAAAAAAAACAGCATGTCTCAATTCTCTTAGACCAGCGGCTGAGCTCAGACCAGGAATATACCTTGTTCAAATATTTATTTATTTATCATGTGGTAGATCTGAAAGGACTGTGAAAAGGGCGTCTTATTGGCAATTTTGTTTCCGATCTTAGAAGCCCACCAAAAAAAGTACCTAATGTAGAGCTTACGCTATTATTTTCCGGTCTTTACGATATCGCCTCAACTATGATTAATAACAATGACTAAACTTAACTGTCGTCAGCATCACAGCAGGCACATAAAGCTTCTCCCATCAAATCTCACGAGACATAATTGGATTTCCCCATAATCCATATCCCCACTCAAAAAGCCGGCGACAAAAAGGGATTCAAAGAAAGACGATGGGAATCGCACGGGAGCGCACCGCACTCGCTCAATTTGCGTTTTTGCGCACGCCGCGTTTGTCTTGCGCGTTTTTGCGACGTCTAATGTGCTGCAGTGGGAATGCGTCTTGATCGTTGCTAATCTTTGTTTATAAATCTTCAATATAGCCGCGTAAACCATCTTCGTAACGAAACCGTGATTTTAAATGATCGAGGCCTTTGCCCTGCAGAGGGACATTAGTAGGCTTATCAATAATACTTACTAATATATAAAGCTGAAGAGTTTGTTTGTTTGTATGTTTGTTTGTTTGAACGTGCTAACCTCAGGGACTACTGGACCGATTTGAAAATTTTTTTTTGTGTTGGATAGTCCATTTGACGAGGAAGGCTTTAGGCTATTGGAAATCGAAATCCACGCGAACAGAGTCGCGGGCGGCCGCTAGTCTTCAATGTAGCCGCGTTATTCATCTTTGTAACGAAAACATGATTTCAGTGATGAAGGCCTTTGCCCTGCAGTACATTAGTAGGCTGTTACTTAATAGCCGCGTAATGAAGCAGTCAATCGTTTCAGTTTTGTCGTTATGTCCCAAAAACATTGCATTAACGACAAAATTAAAACCCAATTTTGGATCATTGTTTATGGGCATTGTTTTATGCCGCTAACCCATTGACAAACTGTTATAAACACATGCACTTTATCACTGAACAAAGCCTTAGTGTAATAATGGCACGGGAATTCCCTTGTGCTAACCAGCCTTCAGGGGGAGATCTCCGAGCTAGTTAGATCCTGAAGATGTTCTGCCTATTGCAATAAGTATCAAATTCTCATCACCTCGATATCTCGAATAGTGGCATAAACCTTTTTTAAATGTCTTTGTTTCGATAGATTCCGTTAAATTATTTCTTTGTTTCTTTTTGTTTTTAAGTTGTTTAAAATATAATGGGTGAGAGAACTGGCATCTTTAGGTAATTTTACTATGACATGAGTTCCTGAAATCTAAAATGTTGTTCTAATAAATCTCAAGTATCAAACGCTACCGCTCGGCGTAGAAGTTACTCGGCAAAAACCCTAGTGTTCGTAGATGCCGGAAAAACCGTGGAAATCGCGGAAAAACTGCGCTCACACAGACGACGCAAAAACACGCCGTTCCCAACCTAGCCTAGACTTGCCTGGGTCTGAGGCTAGATTGCCAACTGTGCTGTTAAAACAGTGTTACAGTACTAACAAAACAGTAGTAGTAGGTACATACTAAAAGTAGAAAAAAAAATATATAAGCATATTAATGTCCCACAGGGCAAAAGGCCTCCATCTTATGAAATGATGTTTTCGTTACAAAGATGGGTTTTACTATAGGTGTAAGCAAAATAATAGACGTTCGCATTGCGTGAGGGTTTTCATTTATTTATTTAACTTAACAGATTATTTTCTTGACGCGTAAAGTTTGAAAAAGGACTAAAGGGAGATAAGAAAAATATTTTTTATTTATCGGTGAATTTTCAGCTGAGAAAGAACAGTATAATGACGAAAAAAACCAGATTCACCAAAATAAATGCCTACCTTCTATTCACTTTCTGTTTGGCCAAGGTTGACTGGAAGAGAATGCCATAAGGCATTAAGTCCACCTTTTTTACAATTTGTTTATAACGTGCAATAAAGTTTAAATAAATAAAATGAAACACGGCTAATATTTAGGCATATATCAAATAAAAAATCCCCCTTGGATTGCTTCTCTCGCCTAATGAATGTTTTACATTATTTCTTGCAAACCAAAAGTTGACAACCCTAGTACCTACAGATACTGTTATATAAAGACGTGACTATTATAATAAAGGTTTATAATTATTGTGCTACGTTTTTTCCCAAGAGTAGAGTCTCCTTAGCTTTATTAGGAAGAGCTAAGTACAGTCGGCCAAGAAAATGGCTAACGCAATCAAAGCGATGGAATCTTTTTAAAACCTTGATTGCGAATTTGAACGGCATCGGCATCTTAGCAAATACATATTTTGATTATAAATGTTAAACAGTTTTTTACAATACAACAATTAAATTAATCTAATATTAATTAATCAAATTCAATATTATAAATCGAATTAACTGTAATTTGTTAAGTTCAGTGTATTATGTCAAAAATCAAAATTATATGTAAACACATCAATATTTTGTATGCTGGCAACACCGCGTCCGTTTTTATAAAGAAATTCAAAACCGAAACGAACTCTGTTTATGCAGTCGCGATTTCCCGCTAAAGCGGACATTTTTAATGTTTCTTTCTTTAAAACAAAGGCGTCCGTATTATGTAAAGTGGATGCATAAAAATGCAGTAAGCAAAAACATCGCCGTATATAATAACAGATGATAAGTGTGACCGAGTGTATGTCGGCCGATGGGAGCGGTGGCTTATTAAAAAATACTGCCAACAGCGAAACTCAAAGTGGACGGGTTCCGTAGGTCTACAACTCTACGCTAATAATTATAAGGAGGAAAGATTTGTATTTTTGTATGTAACGAATAAACTCAAAAACTGCTGGATTGATTTGAATAAATTCTTTCACTGTTGGATAGCTACACTTATAAACATTGTACCAGCTTTTGTTACCCTACTTAAAGTGAATAAATGATTTTTATTTATGATTTATGATGAATTACTGTAATTATCAATAGTATTGTCAAAATTCCAACACAGTAACAGTAGGTATCACATGGATATTAAGGATGTAGAGTTCAAGAATGCACTGCACTCAAGCCTTTTTGTAACGTTTGTATTTTCTTAAGTTACGTCTTACATTATAACTTTATATAGTCAAAAGATTAAAACGTTTTCAGGAAATACAGGAATTTAAAAACACTGTAAATTCACTTCTTTCAACTTATTTACTGAATTACATTTTTAAGTAGAATACGGCTTCAACGTAGGAATAGCTAATCCTACACTTAACTATTTCTACGGCTCCAAACTCTGCTACACACTATGCCGAAATTACGCGACCGAACGTCGGCGGCAATGCATTTTCTATACAGAATTGCGCGACGTAATTTATCGGCATATTGTGTCACCAATCTCCTATCAAAAGTATGTCATATCATGAACACGACGCGACGGAACGTAAATTCAGCCGCGTAAATTCGGTCGCGTTTTTCCGCACAGTGTGTCCCTACAAAGGAAATAAAGTATTTTTACTCTTTTTAATAATATATTTTATATTTTCTTAATTGGCCGATGTTGCAGTCAGTTGCCCTCAACCACTGATCCCCAAGAATAGTTGAAGAATAAAACCTCAGACGGACGGTATGAAATCTGCATAATATGGAGATTCGGCGACTCCCGCAGTAAATAAGCGATCGTTATGCTTTTTATCTAAAATGTGTGTAAGCGGAAACATTCCTCATTGTTTTCATACGAACGAACGTACGCTCACACTGCACACTTCGTATGGACTGAAGAGTTATGATTGTTCGAGACGTGCTAATTAATATCGAACTACAACACAAACGAGTACATTTAATAAACCACTAACACCTCGTTAGTGTTTTATTAAATGGGCCGAGCAAAATGTTTGATGGAGTTATTTTCGGGTTTTGTTATCACCATTCTGCAATGTGGTAAGCGTGTTGTATTACCTCTACTACTATCTACTACTACTGCAACTCCTCTATGACAAAGCGAACGGAAAAAATTCCTACATAAATAAAATTCAATTAATATGTATGCATTATTTATATATGTATTTTTCTTTTTATTCCTTCAGTCCATACCTACATGTGTATGAATGTCTTGTTTAATTTGTCACACTTAAATTCAATTCAATTATGTATAAAGTTTAATAAGTGAATTGCATCTGGGTGTTTATCATGCGTATAGCGTTGATCATGAAGATTCCGCCTTAGCAGAAACTTATCAGCTTATCTCGAGTTTTTTCAAGTTGTTTCGCGTCCCGCATTGTCAGGGTAATTTCAATAGACCATCAAAACAAACAGTTCACGCTCAGTCAAGTAGCAGTGAAGAAGGTTCACAAAAACGCAAGTTTTTTCACCCTCACTCCCCCACAAGACCATACAATACGAGAGTATTCAATTCAAATAGAACTCGGTTACGCAAAGATGCGTTCGAAAACCAACGTTCCTTCTTGTTTTTTGTCTTTTTCGCCGCTCCTTCCATTCATGCCGGCACAATGCCGCGTGAATATGCAAATACGGTTTAATTGTAGGACTCTTCGCTCGTCGGCGTGGAGTGACGCATCTGTCATTTCAGATATTAAAACGGTCGTCACCGCATCGAAACAATAATGACTCCGCTTTTTTCCGCCGCGGTCGTCTGCAGGCGACGAAGCACCATTTTTTACTAATGAAATATCTCGAGGAACGCTGGTTAGTTTTTCAGCCACCTCTCGTCTCGATAATGCCTCTGAATTTTCATGAGAGCAATATTTATCGTGTTGACGCCATTACTGGGCCGGGGCTCGCCGCGTCCTTTCCATATACCCTTTATTTATGTGACAAAAACTGTCGCCGGCAGCGCGAATATACCTTTATCGTATCGGTATTTTTTTACCGTTGTTAATTCCTCGGATAATGGCTGGAGTAGCTGGAGTCAAATGACCGGCCAGCAGTAAGAAGCAGGGGGAATTTCAGCGATGCCGCGCACTCTTTTAAGCGCGTTTTTTGCCAGCAGTCGGTCGTCGGCGGTTCGTTCGCTTTTTGCGTGTCCCGATGAAAACCGTAATGGCATTTTATCGTGCATAAGAGCGGAGGGAATCATTAATTATTTATAATAAGCGGCTAGCGCCGAATCGACGGCCATGTTGGTTTTCGGACGGGGAGCTCTACGATTTTTTTTCGTCGACTGGATTCGCATGAGTGACGGCAGGGAAGTCGACATGGTCAGAAATGCGGGATTGGCTAAATTTATCTGAAGCACCTAATTTTCATGCATCTAAAAGACAATAATTAATTTGTTCAACCCTGATTTTTTTTCTCAACCCTTTGGGATGAGCGTCCTATACGTTCCAGTTTATTAGGAGATGGTCAAGCAAATGTTGATTCACATTCATAGCTCTTTTTAAGCTCAGACATCCATAGACAAAAAAACTTTTAATTAAAACCATAGTCACACGTAAATAAAACAAGCTGACGTCACTACTTTGCGGTCTATTTTCGCGCGCACTTGTCATTGGTCAGCGGTGGTTGTTTTTGCGCGATTGTTGCCTGACGAAAGTAGGTTGTAAGTGATCATTAACACACATGTGCCAATCGCGAACGGCTTTTAGTAAAAAATTAAGTGACAAACGAGTCATTATGTGCTAAAATGTGTCCCGATCTGTGATTGTTCGGCGCTGTATGACGGATTTATTTATAGACCGGACTTGCTTTTTTGGGGGACTGATTTTTCTGTTGGCAACACATTTCTCTTGATTATGGATGAAGGATGTCTGAATTTTTGTTGAAGATCTTATATTTTTGGAAACAATGTTTTAAAGCTCAGAACCATTTGCCTCTATCATGCGTCGCCTAAAAGTTTCATGACTTCGGCAGTTGAAATGTTATTTGTTTGCATTTGCTGATTTTTGGTATTTGCTGATTTTGGATATATGTACGTACGTACATGGTGAATACTGATTACAAACCCAATCAGGGCTATATTCGGAAACATCTACAATTTTGCCCGACCCGGAAATCGAACCCAGGACATCGAGACCACTTCTCGATACTTAAACCTAGTGGTTTAAGTACCGGGAAATTACAATAAGACGCCTGTTGGCGAGGGTCTAGTGACCATCGTCACCAGGCGTCTTATTGTAATAATAGTGACAAAAATAGTAGATGACACAAAAAAGCTGTCGAATGCCAACAATTGACATAATGTGGCTAGCTTTTGTGTTTTTTAACGAATACCGTGGATACATGTCCATTTGTTCTGTTTCGATGACAATAATTTAATATTAATAAGGCTTATTAATAAAACATGTCATAATTTTGTAAATTTTATGTGTTTAATGTATAAAAACTTGTAGATATATGTTTCCTTGCATCTTGTTCTTGAAACATCATTAATTTTAATCGTTTCTTGTAAGTTTGTATTACGATTGATTTATAGTAACTACACATTTATATTACGATTGATTAATACATAACCTAAAATTACTGGGTCAAATCTTATCTTATCTTATCATCATAAATACGACGTTGTTTTCTGCAAAAACGGGAATCCTATGTTTAAGTTTCATCCAATTCATTTAGTTAGATTGAAAATGTTGAACTGCATTAATTGAGGGAAAATAAATAAAAATTGCATATCCCGCCACGCCAACGCAACTTCATTCCAACATCTTACGTCAATTAAAATTAATTTTAGCCCAAAAATTTTTTTCATAAAAACCACATTATGGTCAGTCAAAAAATCTGAATACAAAGCGAGCTAACCCTTCACCGCCGGACATGATCTAATCGCACCCCACAGCTGCCTGGGCAGATGTTCTCCGTTCCGAATGTTTTTTACTCCCCACGTAGCTCTTAATACGAAGGGTTAAAGTTCTAATTCAATTGATGTAACTGCCAATTTAATTCGAATTCGGAACCAGAACGATCGAAAGATTCTCTTAGAAGTTACTTTCGTAAACACACTTTATAGCCTATAACACGGGGGATTAAAGTATAATTTCATTTCGGACAGCCGCAAAATGATTGGTATCTTGAGACCATTTGTAAAGATGCTCTGATAAAAGTTGTAACCCTTAAGATGTTACACGTAAAGACTAATTTCGACACACGAAATAGTCTTCTATTTTTGAATGTTGCGGAAATATCCCGATGTTTTTTGACATAATATGTAGGTATAAATATTGTTTTTTGAACTTTATACTTAGACAGTTAAAGTAGAAAATAGCATTATGTCTAAAATATAAGGTAAATCGTAAAGTTCAATGACCTGTGTAGATTGATTGATTGTATTGATTTTATTGTTGGTTTGTTTACATTGTGGTAAAGTGCAAGTCATTCGAACTATACATGTCCTATTGTGAAGTATGAATGGAAGTATACGTTCTATTATAATTATATTTAAAACTGAATTTACCCAACCGAAGAGTAGAGGGTAATGTTTGCTTCATGTATTGTGCACAAGGGATTTAGTTGAATATTTCATAGACTTACGAAAATCAAATAGTGTTTTAAAATTTTAACATGTAGAAAACCAATATAAAGTAAGAATCTGAAGAGTAGGAAAATAGGAAAACTTTCTTTTCTCTGAAAATTTACTTAAATCAGTACTTCCCAAATCCCAAACAGCATAGCAGTTACACAGTAACTTGTATGAAACAAAAAATTCATCAACGCAATACAACACTTGTTTGAAAAATAATTATCTCTTCACCTTTCCACTTGCCATATTGGCAAACACCACAGAAGAAAGACATATCGGAAAAAAAATAAAGTCAAGACATCGACAACTGTCATTTGACCTCAATGACACAGCATGTTCACAGCCATCAATCACTCTATACGAAATCACAGTTCAGTATTCGATAATCGACCCTATCGCCATGACTTTAAGGAAAAGATTTTTAAGATCGTCGCCTCCTGCTAGCAAAAGGTAATTCTGTAAAAAGTTTTAATGACAGGATATGAACCGTGAATCGGGCTTATTGTTTGTTTAAAAAAGTCCGTAAAAACCTCCGTCCGTCATTGTTGGATCTTTCTTTTGGATATTAAGGTCAATAAAGTTTATTACTGGTGGTGTTCGGCGTTTTATTAGAATTTAGTTAGTTTTTAAAGCATAATTAGGTTAATTTGGCAAAGTTATTCTTAAAGTCGCATCATTAAAACATTAAAGGGCTTTAGAGGCCAATGTTGAAATTCGGTCTAACTACAGTTCCCTTTTTTTCTGATATAATGTGATGGTAAAAAATACATTATAAGTTAGTTAGTTGGTCTTTGATAAAACTTCCGCCAATTCTAAAACCTATCCTACAATCGAGCATAACAATGAAAAGTTCATAATTTTAACACTATAAAACATACAGATACAACCGCAGACCAGAAACACTTTTTTATCGTAAGTCGATTGATTTCAAACAATAACAATAAATTACAAAAGAAACCCCGAGGCGAAAGGGTTAACTTTCAATTTCTTCCCTAATTAATTAACGATAGCAACACATGTTTAGACTAGCCCGTTTGTCACGCTTTCCCTCAGGACTAGCGTAAAATACATTAGTCAACATCTTTAACATTACAACCCTTTGCCACCTGTCGAATTAAAAAAAATACGAATAAAAAATAAAACGTCAGTTGCTTTCCCGCCTTTTCTTTCGACCACAGAGATTTGTTTTATTTCTTTTTAATTGTCGACTCGAATCATTGCGGACGAAGGTATCCGATTTTTTAAGGTTTAACTGATTTTGATGGGCAACGAATCGGAAGTAACATGTGTCTTTTCGAATCGTCATTATTTTTAATTTTATTGTTGAGCAGCACATTGTACGGTGGCATCAAAATTGTGGATAATTGTTTTTAATCTAATATTTAATGGTGCTCTTTTTGAAATAAAATACATATCAACATAATACTAAGTGATCCAAAAATGTTTTTTGAATGGATGTTTATATCATATTAGTATGCATCCTTGAACAATTTATTATTAATTTAATAGTAATAATTACAGCAATAAATTATACGGTAGGTATATTATAGTTTTATAGTTCAGTGACATTTATTTTAACAACTTTTAAATTTAAGTCAAAATATTATATTGCAATCATAAATTAAGGAGTAATATACTACTTATAACAAACTGGGAGGAAGAATGTAAAATACTAAATAGTCAGTCGGCCTATTTCCGGACACAATTTAGTATTTTAGTAACATTTTTGGTATTATTTATTGGATGTTTATGCAGTGCCTATTCGATTTAAACAAGATCATGGCTCGTTAAGAAAACATTTACATCCCCTCAATGTAACTAGACCAACGGAATGTTCCATTGAATCTTTCCCTTCATTACATCCCCCTTCTCACCTAGAGCACCTTGTTCTGTAACCCTACACTCGTGGTCCAGTCGCACCCATTGTAAATGAACACTTTTGTCTGTCCACATCCTCTCATTAAACAGTTTAACATCTTCCCGGATGTTAAAAAATCATAACATTTCCGAGGGGTCAGCCATTCCCACAGATACGATAAACAAAATAGTTTTAATTCAACCCTTCCGCGTTTTTTTCCTTAAAAAAGTCCTGGCACTCGGTCCATTCAACCTCTTCCGTGAGAACGTCAAACATGACCATAGATAAAAAATCGTGGAGTGTAAAGAGGTCGCGTAAAAAAGTTAAGATTGGGGCGAGTGGGCAGTTGTGAGGGTCAAAAAAGTTGGAGGTTTGGGAATAAATAATAGATAATATTTAAGATGCCCGCAGAGGAAGATTGTCAGATTAAAGCAAGGTGGTTATAAAATATTTTCTTTATTGGCTACATCGAAGCTATTCGTATGGAATACTTTTAAAGCATAGGTAATAGAATACCATGGCTTTTAGTTTTAAGTTTTGCAGTACAATCAGTTTAAGTATCTTATTGATAGGTTGATCTTTCAAGAAAATATTTTAGTGTTGCTTGTTGACGAGGAAGGATAATGTGTGCGGAAATCGACATCCACGCGGACGGAGGCTCGGGGAGCCGCTAGTTTAAAATTTTCACCGTAACTTTTTGAGCTGTCGGAAAGCTATGATACGACGTGGTCAGTGTAGACTACCATCAATAACGCATACACTGAATCAATCATTGTGTGGTTCTTTTATAATAATTATTACGACTCGCAAGGGAGAAAAAAAACCCTTCACTCACCAGTGTCAGTAATTCTCACGATTCAATCATTAGTGCGTTTTTTCTACATTTTTTTCCTCCGATGCCCCAGTGTCGGCCCTCTTCATTGCATATCCTGGCTACAGGTGGCTTAGAAAAAAAGTTATTCCAACCATAGACTAATAATTGTGTTCCCGCGCATCCACACCGTCATCTTTGCTCTGTTTTTAAAAAGTAAGTTGTTTTTTTGGCGCAAAAAATGTCGTGTTGTCTAAAAAATATTTATTGGATCTTCTCTATTTCCCTGTGGAAGAAAATAATTAAGCATAATAAAATAACCTTATTATTTTCGAAATTTTTAACAAATAAAATGATGTGCTTTGTGCACTCTACAAACATTGCTGTTCGGCTTTTTACCTACATAATATAGCAATACATTATTTTATTTAACAATATCGCCTCACGGAATACATTACGCCGTGCTTTATTTGATTTTAATTGATTTTCAGTAAAATTACACTTTTTCAGTGAAGTAACAAGTGCAAGTCGTGTTTAAACGATGAATTTCACTGAAAACATAACGAGGTCGTGCTGATTAATACTTCTCGCTGATATTTTTAGGGTTCCGTAGCCAAAATGGCAAAAAAACGGAACCCTTATAGATTCGTCATGTCTGTCTGTCTGTCTGTCCGCCAGTCTGTCACAGCCACTTTTTTCCGAAACTATAAGTACTATACTGTTGAAACTTAGTGAGTGGATGTATTCTGTGAACCGCAACAAGGTTTTCATACGAAAATAGAAAAAAAATAAAAAAAGTGGGGGGTCCCCATAGTCAGAACTGAATCTCGAAATATTTTTTTTCATTGAACATATACGTGTGGGGTATCTATGGATAGGTCTTTAAAAATTATATTTAGGTTTCTAATATCACTTTTTTCTAAAGTGAATACTTTGCGTGATAGACCCTTCCAAAGTGGAAAAAAGTGTCCCCCCCCCCTCTAACTTCTAAAATAAGAGGATGATAAAGCTGAAATAAATATATAATGTACATTACCATAAAAACTACCAACGAAAATTAGTTCGAACGAAATCTATTCAGTAGTTTTTTTAATACGTCAAAAATAGAAATTGTACGGAACCCTCAGTGCGGGAGTCCGACTCGCACTTGGCCAATTTTTTTCATTTAAAGTGATGGGCGATGGGATGTATTTTTTTTTTGGAATAATCCTGATCCGAAACCCCCCTGATTGCGGGTTGTTGTCGCTTTACGTTATGCGGTTATTTTTATTCCTAAAATGCCAAAGCCAGTTTAAAGGAGATGTAACAAGGATTACAGAAATAAAATCCTTACCTATTCTCTCAAGCTGAAGACTAACCTACCTCGCGACCACGTAGGATTTCGCAACATGTTATTGAAATTGGATCTAGTAGCCCACTCACTTATCTTATAACACAAAATAGCTAGACTAAGAATTTGCTTTCAAAAAAACTCGCTAAATCATATTCAAGTCTAACCAGAACTTTGTTGCCGATAAAAGCTAGCAAACGACAGCAAAAAAACCACAAAAAAATGTCGTATAATTATAATTTTACAGTTTGTAGTAAAACAGAAAAAAGCCATTTAATTTTCCAAGGAAATGAAGTGAAGGAAAGGGTCACGCGCGGCAAAGCAAACATTTGCCAGGCGGCGGTGAAGGGTTAACTCACGGTGACTGACAGATGGCGGCCGCGTGAGGGTTGCCTCGATGGCAGGCGGGCTACTAAAAATATAAATTTTATACTAATTCTGGCGGCCGATTTCGATTTTATTTCCAGGCGACCAGTCCACAAAGGTGGCTTCTGGTCACAAGTATGATGTTTTATGTAGCAATGATGTATTTGATATCAGCAAGATAATCAATTATATAGTTCAAACACATTTTGTTTATCTTCTTAATAACAAACGGGGCGTCATGAATAAATTTTTTTTAGAGACATTACCAATAATCTCTAAATAATTTTTACCTCAAAAACCACAACACAGATACTAAAAGTACTCTGTGGATAAGTACTACACACCAAGGACCAGTTGGATAATCTTTAGTAAGTTAGAACTTAACTTCATCTTGCACATGTTATACATAAAAGAAAACATTAAAAATAACCAATACATTGCAAAAAATATAATAACTTTTATTAATCTTCTAACATCGTCAACCCTAACCCACTGCCGACTGCAATTTGTACCCCGCCACAGTCGGTCAAGAACGGCCATTAATATTTTTTCTTTTATTTTTTAATAGAAAACCTAACCCTCGCGTGGGTGAGGTGCTAACTACGGGCGCAGGTATCAATTAGACCAGGACATGTGTAAATGGTATAAGTGGCGCCTCGAGCAAACTGCGGCTTTTTCACTTATTAAAAAATGGTTTTTGAGTAATTGAATACCCTTTCCGCCATTTGAATATTTAAAATTCGAAGGCATGTTGAGATTATTAAAATAATTTGACATTTTTACCGGAAGGGTAATTGTAAAAACTTCGATGTAACAAAACTTATAAGATCATGACCGATTATTTTTCATTATTTTTCATTATTTTTTGATATGCAATAATGCAGCTGTTTTATAGAGGTCGTATTACCCTCCCGATACAAGAAGAGTCCAAATCGCATGTACTATTTCACAATGTATTTTACTGATTTTAACCCTGTCAATATCTCATTCATTGGTCACACGTATTTTGACTTTTAACATAAACTCATTATTAGCCAATGACGCCACTAAAAGGGTTTTTACCCGGCGTTTCAACTGCTTTTCAGTACTTGGCTTCACTGATACTATCATTCCATTATCATTCCTGTTTATCGAACTTATTTCAGACGATGGATACAGCTCCATTGAATTTTTGGTTGTCTACATCTTTGTTGGTGTTTGTAGAACAATTGCATACTACATGTTTACGCAGGTTTGCATTTGATCAGTTACTCTATCTATCTTCATGATAGAGCGATATATAGAGCGATCGTGGCCTAGTGGTACGGGCCCACACCTCTGGATTTTTCGAAATCTATGTGTGGATTTGTGCCATTAGCTCGGCGGTGCGGGAAAACACCGTGAGGAAACCTGCACATTCAGTGATTTCTGAATTTAGTTCAGTTAGGTCTAAATGTGTAACCATGATCCAATCTGTCTGGTTCCCCTCTATGGGTAACGAAGGTCTGATGGCAGTCGCTTCACTGTAATAACCAGACTTGCCAAATCCTGGATCATGGTCAAAGCGGACCCCTTATAGAAACGGGATAAACGCTAGGAAGAAGAAGACTCTATCTATCTTCAGTTGCCATAATTTATCTACGATTTCTTTGTCTAACGATCTACGAGCAGTATAATGAAAGTGAACAAAAACAAAATGCCACATGACTTCCGCCAGAGAGACAATGACTGGCCGATTTACATACGAGATTGAACCGAAAAAGAACTATCGGCGCGCTTTTTGAACTTTTAGAGATCTGCTGTGAGGTTCGGTTTACACATTTTCGGATTTTCGGTTTTTAGCTTTTTTAATGAATTGTGAAATAAATTACTAAAGTTATTAAACAAGTTTTGACAGGACTTAAATAACGAGGCAGGACAGACAAACAGACAGACAGACATGACGAAGAACCCTAAAAAACGTGCCGATTTAACTTACCAAAAACAAAACTTTCGAGTAAAAAATACCGATCTGCGTGTATTAACTGCGTGTATAAAGTGTATAGCCGTGTTTTAAATCAGTTAATACATGAAATAAAATAAATTCAATCCAAATGAATATCAAGAACTTTCATAGGAAAAAATATTATCCTTTTTCAATCATAAGTAATAATAAATAACAGAACAAGTGTTCTTCATTCAATGAACTGTGTTTATTTTCATGTCAACTAAACATTTTTAAGTAACCTAATTCTTCCTTAATTTAATATGTTCCTATGCATGTTTCACCGATGCGATGCTTAGAAAAAATAATTCGAATGCATCCGTATTAATAATGTATCTTTACGTTTTATGAATTTGCCCGGTACAGCGTGTTTAGATAAGTAGATATTAAACTACGGAACTCAACTTATCACGCTCCAAATTTTAATAACACTTGCCTTTGTTTTTTGTAATCGAAAGTGAGATTTCGGCAGGTGGCAGTGACCCAAAGGGGTTTTTCTACTAATTAATCAGGCCGCATCTGTTGGTAATTACGACCGCGGACGCATTTGAAGGGTTAATCAAACATAATAAAGAAATTAGACGGACGGACATGTGTTTTTTCGGTTTTTGTTACATGTTAAGATTTGATCGGAGATTAATATTTTTTGAGTTGTTTTTAATTTGAGTTTTTTGTTTAATTACACTTTTAATTGTAACGATGACTATTTAATCTAATATTTTTTTGAAAGCGTTTATATTGGGAATAATACAACTTAGCTAAAGGCTTACCAATCCTATTTAGGTATAATGTAAGACCATGTTAAATATTAACCGGTATTAGCATATTATTAATTAAAGATCTAAGAGGCTTAATTATCCTTCTCGTATTGTACTCGTAAATGCGGTTTCTAATTGAATGTAAATCTAAGTTAAAAATAAGTTTAATCTGCTAAGATAACGAACAGACGAACAGCAAACAAAAGTATCTCCTAGAATGTCTATTGATCAATTCGCCTTTACAAACTTTCGGCGAAAAAAACAAAAGAAAGATTCTTTCCCTTCACTAAATTAGCATACTTAGACTTTTTATCCTGCTAAGACGATTCCCGCACAAAATTCGCACGGAAGCGACAGTCGAAAAAAAGGAGCTCAAAAAGTATCTGTAGTTAGCACGCAACCTGCACAATGAAGCTATTAATATTCATAAAGCAGTCACTATTACGCATATCAATCACAGGAGTATGCAAGTGTTAAAAAATACGCGATCGCATGCAAGATCACATCCCTAGCTTTGTTTTCTACGGCCGCACTATCATTAGCGCCTGACGCATAAGAAGCTTCTTTATTCAAATTTCGAAATCCGAACGCTTGACAAAGACTTGTTTTTGTTTATCCGCTAAAGAAATTAGGTTTTATTCAAATGGGGCATAGACAAGCAGGTAGGGGAGCTCTTTTTATTCTTTTTAGGGTTCGGCGATAATGGAACCCTTACGGTGCGCTTCTTTTATGCGCTGCGTTGCTTATTAGATGGATTTACGAGTAAATATAGATATAGCTTTTTATATTTTTTCTGAAAGTTTTCACCAACGTTGTACGTGCGTAATTTAACAAAAAAAAAATTTGACAAATATACCAACAATGTATCAATTAAAAGATATTATTATAAAGATTCTTAAGCTGCTGTCACAAAGTTAATAATTTACTTTAAAATTATTAAATGCATTAATATGACCTTTTTTTAAGTTTCTAGATAATACGTAAAACCAAAATTATTTACAATGTCTAAAATCAACTTTTGTCAATAAACGTCAAAATACAGAACCAGATATACAAAACTCTGCTCCCGCTTGACTGTTTATTTATTCTTTTTAAAGTCGTAGCTTGGAGTTAGAGAGGGCTAATTAGAATCGTATCTGGAATTAGTTGTTATTTTCACACGGCAGAATACACGTGTCTCTTGCGGTAACCGAGTAGGTAATTATTAAGCGCTTTGTTATGCTAATTAATGTTTAGCGACTATATGGTTACCAATTACATCCTGTGTTCTTCTTTGCTCTTAAGAATTTGCCATTTGACACTGAAGGGAATGTTTATAAGAATGGGAGGTAGTTTTTTCTCTAAGTCACCGCTATTTGTAAGTACATATAATTTGTCAAAATACACATTTCGTCGTACTTAGGAGAAGAAATTAGAAACAAGTAGACCAATAATAAACTAAAATATTCACTTTCCGTTTGGCTCAAAGGTTGACTATCTAATAGAGAACTTCGAGTAAGTTCTAGAAGCATTACTTAAATTCCTTAAACTCGTCTTAAATGTTCAATAAATAATAATTAAATGAAAATATATAATTCAATTCTCTAAACAACGTCCCTTTTTATTTAAGTTTTATTTTTAATTTTTTAAAAAACGTATAGTAGCTGAAAAAAAATCATGCAAAGACGAAGACGATTCTCACACACTTCTTCTTGAAAAATGTTTTTTTTTAACCAAACCGTGAGACATGCATAAAATTAAAAAATGTAATCAGTTCTCATATGCAGACGAGGTACGTGACCACTTTTTTAAAGTGAAATTAGAAAAAAAAGACAATACTTTTACACCGCCCGGTCGCACCCTTTGGCGTTGGAACACGAAAGAAAATAATTTGCATATAGTGTGGCTATTTTTTTTCAAGCACAGATTATGCAAAGCGGTTTTTTGGACATTGCTGTAAGGGTTTTTGTCTCTTTTTTTTTAAGTAAAAGATTGATTTAGTAATTGTTCTCATGATCTTTGGGTGCGTGAAGGATCTAAGAATTACAATATTAAAAATGAACAGGCGAAGACAACAGGAGAAGAAGCAAAGGCTTTCTTGTGAAGAATAATATTCAGCATTGTCTATTTGAATAACATTTTATTGAAAAACAAACAGTTAATAAAAGTTAACATAAATCAAGAGTAAGTTAAAAAAGTAATTACATTTAGTACAAGAAAATCTTGATAACAACCAGCGGGATATTAGTAATAATAAACAATATTTAAACAAGAATTTCCTTTTTTTCTAAAGAATACCATTTTATCCAATAATCATCCTTTCAAACAAAGATGCGTGTTTGCCGGGCAACTCTCAATCTCTATACTCACCCCTTTTATAAAAAAATATTTGCATATTTACCCGTAGAGCGGTGCACTCTGGCGATTTTTTCACCTTGCATAGATTATGCAAATTGTTTTTTTGGCCAGTGCAATCTTTTTTTCTAAGACAAAAAAACTAGATTGATGAAAAAAGCCATGAGAACTCTTTCTTGAAGACGTTGTTCGCAGTTTTTTTTTCACTTTGTTAATTTGTAAATGTTTGATATTCTATTCCTTTTGATACATAATTGGGTTACTTATACTCGAAATAAAGATATTGTTATTTTTCTTTTTTGGGAAACTTAGTGTTACGGAGTATTGTGAAAAAAAATTTTACTTTTGTAATTACATACTTATAATAATAAATTACCAAAACAAAATTTCGTTCCAATAAAAAAAATATTTTTATGTCTTTCAAATTCTTAGCATACCAAGACAAAATTATTGTTTAATAACAATTCATTTTTATCCCATGTATTGTTACCCTTACATAGTTAACACTAAAAAGCATATAATGTAAATAGTTAATTTATACAATAGTCGGTTGAGGGAGACCTTTTTTTGTGCTCTTTTTTCTCTTATGTACACTTTTTCTACCTGGCAGGGGTGGAGTCACGACCCACCCCATTTTTTATCGCTATTCGAAGGGTGGGTACATTTTTTCTGCTGTGGCGGTAGATCAATATTTTTGCCTTAGGGTGGGCATTGGAGGGTATAATGTATTTATATTTATTGCAAATTGTAGTACATTTTCTTAGGAACATTTGGTAGTAACATATACATTAATTAATTGAATATTAAGTGCCTATTCAAAATAATACTGAGGTGGAATGAATAAAATTTAAAGATTAATATTTATTTTTTAACTTTATGACACCCATGACTTCGTCACGACCATCTCGCCACGACGTCGAAGAACATAGGCTGTGTTCTTTCTCAGGGATTGTCTATGTCAAATTTCATCAAAATCAGTTGCGAGATGTAAGCGCGAAAGAGTAACAGACAGACAGAGTTACTTTCGCATTTATAATATCAGTAGGGATTGCAACGAAATGCCTACAACAACATTCTAGAAATATCCTACTAGGGCATAGCACTGGAGGAGCATCTTAAACCAACAAGAAAGCCATGCATCCTTTACCAAGAATTAACTTGATATTTCTCCTTACTCCGACACAATAAGCACTTATTAAGGAGACTAATTACATCCCGTACTCAATATAGGCCACAGAGCAATTAATACTGAGTGAAACAGCCGCATTTTGCTTTGTATGGTGAATCATTTAGCCAGCGGGTTCAATACCATTTATTAAAATAGTATGACGTTACTGGGGACTGCTTACCTCTTACAAAACATCTTTTACTAGCGGCCGCCAGCGACTTCGTCCGTGTGGATTTCGGTTTCAGTGTTGCACTACAGCTTAAGGCCTTCATCGTCAATAATATTTCAATTCAAACCAGTAGATTAGCGCGTTCAAACAAACAAACAGATAAACTCTACAGCTTGATTGTATTAGTATAGATTTAAACCATGATGAGTGTAGAAGAAACAGCTTTCAATGCCCGCCCGTCTTATGATAGTCGCAAAATTTACCAATTTTACTGTTATCTACAAAACAGTATGGAGATATTTTTTTATTTGTGTTTATAAATAAACTATTTATTTTATTCTTCAATATTCGTCGTTAAAACTTATCGCGTAACTCCTGAGTCTGACTAAGCCCTGGGGCTCACACCCATTGGCGGGAACCAGTCCTCGCCAACAAAAGGCGAACCCCTTTATGTAAACGGTATTCATTCATTTTTTCCTCCGTAACGGTCTTTCTTTTCGGTAATGAGTGGGGTTAGAGCGAGGGTTGTTTTTTACAGTCGTCCCAGCACGCGATTGATGCACCGAAAACGGTCAGGCCACGCGAATTCTGAGTTTATGAAAGTTGTGTACCAATATACAAGGAGTTGAAACTTTCTCTAACTAAAACAAGAATATCTTATCAACGCGATGATCGCGGATGATTACTTTAAAATAAAAAAAATTCAATAATTACCTAGTAATGAAAAATTTCATGACGATGGACATGAAAAAGGTGGCGGTGATGATCATTTACTACTAGGAAATAATTACACAGTAGATGGTTTGCCTCTAACAAAAATAAGAAATAAATTTTCACATATAAAATTAACAATAAAAAATAAATTGTTGAAAAAGGTTGATGAAGCAACATAAGAAAATGTGAATAACGTATAAAGGAAGCTAGAGTAGCGATTTTCAGTCAACAACGTTCGAGGAATGTTATTAAAGCGCATTTTAAATTCTTAAAAAAATTATTTATAGCCATACAAATACACATATACGCTATATTCTATTTGTGCTTTTGAAACTTTATTAATTTTGTTAAGCTACGAATGTATAATTTTTCTAGAAGTACAAAGTCTAAAATATATGTACTTATTTTTATTTGCATTCTCATATAGGTACCCACTTTTTTAGCATTCTATTTTGGATACAGCACCTAGCGGGTTAGAAATGTTGCAGCTGTTGTTAGTTCAGACAAAAAAGTTATTGTGTCATATGCATAATTTATATTATTCACATTGGTATACTGCTACGGTACGCAATTAGCTTGGCTATACTGTTATCTCTTTATGCAAGTTAGGACAATTTTTAAGCGAAATTGTCAATTCACGCAAAAATTGTGCCTATCTCATCGGATTTTATCTCACATTGTTTGAATAAAATTGCTAGTCTATTTCATTTGCGCTTTGGATGTTACGAGACACGCAAGAATCAAAAGAAAGCTCTTCTTGATTCGCAACGCAAGAATGCTATCAATCTAATATTGTTCGTAATCAACATTTAAACAACAGATTTTACATCAATTTTGGTTTTAAGGTTTTATTCTGTAATCTGCACCACTAACCTTATGTCTTCCTTTGGGTAACGACTTGGATATTTTGCTTTTCATTGATAACCGTAATCGTGATGACAATGACAATGATGATGATGATGATGATGATGGTGATGATTGCAGTGGTGGTGACGTCGGCGCCGGCCAACGAGGCAGAGCTGCAGCTGTACCGGGTGATGCAGCGAGCCAGCTTACTCGCCTACTACGACACACTTCTCGAAATGGGTGAGTGGCGAGTGGATAATCTCTTCTCCAAAGAATAATAATGAGAAAGAAAGGAAAATTACTCCTACTATTGCCTCCTACTGGTCTAATTGATTTCAACTTGAATCTATTCCAGACGAGTCTTGTTCACCAAGCGCAAAATTTCACAACCCTAAATAAACTATTGTTGACCTACCTAATAGGTAGATGTAAAAATAAGACTAAGATTTAGCCTAACCTTTTTTATCAAAAAGCGTCTGATGATCTCCCAGACTGTCTCAAGAACAAAAAATAGATTAGGCCAAACTCTAAACATTCTAACAGAACAACTGGAATCCCTAATCAAATCTTGTTCTCGCAAATTCGTAGGAACCGGTGAAAAAACACTTTCTCATCGCTCGAGATGTCCAAAAAACAGATTTCCATAGTCAATAAAAAGCGCGCGCAGCAAACGTCATGCAAATGTCTTTTTTTTTAAGTTTCACTTTTAATTCCTTCAATTACGGACCGGGGATAGAAGGGTTTGGCCGAGTCGAGTCCTTTGTTTTTTTTTTCTCGGCCCCTTCGCAAAATGGTCACGTCGGTATTAGCATATTCGCCTAAATTAAAACGGTGTGTGGCGGTATTTTTTTGACGCATCACACGTTTTTTCAAATGATAACTTGCTTGCAAGATAGTTTTGCATATTAATGTGGTCGGGATTACTTGTGTTCTGTTTTTTTTTGTCTTGAGAAAGTCGGAGTTTGAAAGAAACTAACGAGCTTTGTTTTTTGTCGCATTACGTTTTGATTGTTATGGGAATTATGATGTATTGTGCTTTGTATCATAATAATATCGCTGTAGACATTAATAAAACAAGAAATATTGATCTAGATTAAACATTACGCTGGTCTAAGACATGCAGTACTTTCTTTTCACTGTTTTAATTAATTTTATTTGTTTGACCCTATATCATTTCCTATTTGTTTAAGATTAAGTATAGTTCACGTAGAAATCTGTAGTGTTCACTTAATAAAAAATATTATTCCATATGTTCCATGTATTCCCCCAGGCGGTGACGACGTCCAACAGCTCTGCGATGCTGGCGAGGAGGAATTCCTTGAGATCATGGCGCTGGTCGGCATGGCTTCCAAACCCCTCCACGTGCGGCGTCTCCAGAAAGCCCTGCAGGAGTGGGTCAACAACCCAGCCCTCTTCCAGATCCCCATCGTGCCCAACCTCTGCCCCACAGAGAACCCCTTCATCCAGTGCAACCAAAGACTGCTCAGCATCCCTCCCTCCATACCAAGCTTGCCTCGAACCGTAGCGTCTCCTGATAGTAATAGACCAATGTACAGTCCGTCCCCTGGTGCGCCAGAGAACAGTTGTGGTTCCAACGCGTCCGCCCCCAATGCTAGTCCCGTCCATCAAACTAATACCTTCACAAAGATAGTCCTGCCCACTTCTCCATCTCCCGCCGCTCCTGTGACGTCGACGGCTTCCAGATCATTCTCGCCGCAGAGCGCGTGTCCTCCCGCGTCGGCGGGTTCGAGTCCCAGTTCGGTCACGTCGCCGGTTCAGCTAACGCCGGTGTTGCTGGATGTACACGTGCAGAAATTAGCGGCGGCGGCGGAAAAGGTGTTTGTTTTTGCATATTTTTGAAATATACTAATACCATTAATTTTCCTTATAAACATAATTGATGATTGTGCTTTTAAAAATATTTGTGTTCTCTCGAAGAGCTTAGAATAGTTTTTCCTTCTTTAGTGTCGTTATAAAAATAATGCCCTCGTACTGTCATCTCAACATTGCTATTACACTTGTAGCTAAGCAAGCATCTGCCGCAGTTAGAACCAAAGCCTCAGAACACGAAGAAGAAGATGTGCAAGGACCTTGAGCTGGTCATGATGATGCCGGAGTCGGATCCTCGACGGATGGAGGAGATCAGGAAATACGCAGCCATATACGGGAGGTTTGACTGCAAGAGGAAGCCGGAGAAACCGCTCACACTCCATGAGGTGACTGTCAACTTCTTGTTTATTAAAGATCTTGTCATAATAAGAGGGGTAGAGATTAGTCAAACTTCCACTTTAATAAGCTGCTCGCTCATGTTGTCCATGGACAAATAGTTGCCTTCTAATGTATGTATGTACTATTTTTATTATTGAAAAAATGCTATCTTGTGTTTAAAAAACATGCACAAATCATTAAAGGACGACAACTTAAGCTAGTGGCGTGTCATTTATAGATGAAAAGATAAAAAAAAACAATAGATTAGATATCCGCCCTCTTCCCTCCAAATTGACGGATAGATTTTGTTCACGATCATCCACTCAATATATACGTAGCAGTAATACCTCAATGATCTCTAGTAGCTTTTAAGCTAACTTTTGACGCAGACAATTGATGTGTTAGTCTAAAGCTATATCATCATCATCATCATCATCATCATCACCTCTCTTGATGCAGGTGATGGTGAACGAAGCGGCCGCGCAGATCTGCCGCTGCGTGCCGGCGCTGCTGACGCGCAGGGACGAGCTGTTCCCGCTGGCGAGGCAGCTGGTGCGCCGGGCCGGCCTGCACTACTCCAAGCACGGGTGAGTGATGACGGTGACAGCCCTGCACTGATGGGAGCCTTCCAAGGCGATGAGGGCCTGGCACCTCTGGCGAGGCATCGGTGCGCCGGGCCGGCCTGCACTACTCCAAGCACGGGTGAGTCATGTTGGGATAGCCCTGGTGGTCGATCCAAGATGCCACTTTCGCGAGCGTAAGCTAGCGCTATCGCCACGAGTTATATGGCAGGCAGGCAGGATGGAGATCCTGCTCACACAGATACTTCGTGTCCAGGATAGAGATATAACTCGTGTTGATTCGATAGCACGAAAGTGGCATCTTGGCTAGACCACCTGTACTGGTGGGAGCCTTCCAATGTGATGAGGGCCATGCACCAGTGGTGAGAGCCTTACACTGATAGAGAAATTCTTACGCTCTTACTATTTTTCTTGTTAAGCAATGAAGGCCATCCGCAGCGAACAGAGAACATTATTGGACTGTTGTTCCCTCCCTACTTAGATCTTTATGAAGTTGATTGTACATGATCACGATTTGAGTCAGTGTCAAGAAAAACAAAACACGCTTAAACCAGATTTACATAAAACCACTTTTGTACTTTAAAATTTAAATTATTTCACAATAGAATCATCAAAATACTCCATAGCCAACGTTGCTTTATGTAAGCATGTCTTTAATGGATCTTCCTCTTAAATTCTTGTGCTCATCTGCGGCCCAAAGTTCATTCTAAAAGTATTACAGTAAAATTCTTTAAAATCTTTCTGCGCTTAAAATTACTCTAAAACCATCAAAAAACAACGTCACACAAACTAAATTAGTAATTATCTAACATTCTTAACGACAAACGAAACATTAAAATGATATTAAACAAGTTTACATTGATTACACTTTAAACTCGAGGGATTTCAACCCTTCAAATGCAGCTATGTGACCGAGTCAGCGCACGCCGTCCCTCCCCGTTCAAAATGGACGCCAGACTAGCGGCACCGGCGTCGTTTTAGACGAGAAAACATATTTCATAAACGCCTTAATACTTGCAATCAATAACACGTTCAAATTCTCTGTCTTTTGCTCAATTTAAAGTGACTCTATTACATTAGGAGTAAAATCAGTGTTAACGAAGTGTTTTTTCTTATCGGATTCGTGTATCGTCGGATTTACTTGGAAGAGTGTAAGGATGGCTCGCGCCCACTTCAAAGAGACGTATGTCCACGGAATAAAGAATAAACCGATGTGTCCGCAAATACGCAAGTAGGTATTTATTGAACTAAGCACTAAGTCAAGAGACAAAGAAAGATGGTTTCTCTTTGTTTCGCTTTTTCTCGTTGGCTTGATGTGATCTTTTTACAATAGGATGTGTGGATGGTGTTTGAATGGAGCGCATTATGTTCTTGTTAAGTTACCTATTGTAACTAATGAATAATACTTAATAATGTTTTCAATAATGTTTATCTACGTAATTGATTTATTTTACTACTTTGAAAATCCAAATAAAATATAATTTTATGTTTCTCCATCAGGTTTATATTTTACTTATTTATTAATCTTTCATCAATATGTTGTATTTTTTTTAAATACCTACTCGTATCCGTTTGGCTGAGTCAGTTGTGTTCTACTTAAAAAGGTTCTTTGGAATTTTCGTTTGTCTTTGGAAATGGTCATCTAAATGGAATTAAAATAAGAATCTAAAGTGGATGTAAAAAAGAGGGAATTAGTTGCATCTTTAATTTAATTTTATTTTATAATTAGAATAGAAAATATAAAGATTTATGCATTGAAAAATAACTGGAAGAAGTGAGCGATTTTTTCCTGCGGGTGCAACGCTAATTTTCTTTGTTGATTTTCTTCCTTAAATAATTCCTGGGATGATTATGTAATAATCTAAAATCCGTTCCATAGCTTTAAGGATCTAAGAATGCAGAGGGCAAAAAGACAGACAGAGAGAATTTTTTTTTTACTTAAGAGGGACATTAACGTCCTAAAGTGTCACCTGATGATAGGTGATTCCTACCCTCCATGGTCTACCACAAAAGGGTCTCTGAAGATCGCCTGCCTCAAAAACCGTATACCCTCCCCAAATTAACTCTGGAGGACATAACATCCCTTAAACAAAACTTGAAGTAACCTTTAACCAGATAAAACTCCATCCAAAACTGACGAGCTAACCACCCCTTTCTCCATTTCCAGGCTTCCACCAACTGCCTCGACGGGAGACGAGCGTGAGCGTGATGAGGACGAGACCCCTGCGAAGCGGCCGCGACAGGTCGCCGCCATAGACCTCACGGCTAGCTAGACCTAACTAAACCTAACCCTGAGGGACGGGCACTAAACCTGGACTACAATCTGACTTGTGTATTCTGTAATCTCGGGACTGCAGCCAAGTTTATCCTGGTAACTGGTAACATCAATTAAACCCAGGGTACGCTGCGACTATGATCCTAATTGGGCCAGCCTGGTTATTTTGACTGCAATTCGACCTCCGCAATTCTGACAATTCTGCTATCAAGAGTATGGTGCAGTTAAAATGACTGACATGTCATAGAATCCTGCTCAAATTATTCAGTCATAAATTTATATATATTTCAATAGGTTCAAAATAATTCGTAGGTAGGTATAATGGAAAATCATTTGCAATTTGAAACCTAAATATTTATTTAATTGTCGTTTTTTTATGAATAGAGATGATAGTACTTATTTGGATGACATTAAGCGCGATTATATAAAATTTCTAAAACGTCCAGGGAGTATCTACCTACATTATCCCGTAGAATCAAGATTACAGAATACACAAATCTCATTATGGGAATTCTAAAACTGGTGTGGGGATTCTAATTGGAAAGTTGTAAGATCACTATTTAATAGCGAAGATATAAGTTCAATTGGAAGATAAAATTGGAACGAAACTGATCTGAATTCTGATCTGCAAAATTATAAACTTCCTATTGGAAATGAATGTTTCTAATCAAGGGTATTAATAAAAGTGGTCCAGTAATAACTCCTTGTGGCACCCTAGTAGCACAGAACAAAATACTTGATATAAACTCAGAAAGCCTGTGTAAAAGAGACATTTAGATCTAAAATGCATGGTCTCGTTATTACTTTCCTTCATTTTGGGTTGCGTCACTTAAGGTAAGCATGGTCGACTATATCCAAAGCTTTGTACAAATCTTCATTTTAATATTTTAGTTTAGTTATAATTTGCTTTGAACTAACAGGTTTATGAAGAAAAGTAATTGGTGAGTAGCTGCTACTTATTTTTATTTTTGCATGATTTTTTTTAATTTATATGTTCTATACGGGTATTTTTATTAATCATTCCTTTATGATATTCTAATTTATCTTGTGTAGCAGGTAAAGAAGATAATATAACATTTTATAAATATTTATTTAGTTACTTAATATTCTTCTTAATAAGCTTGCACACTGCATGCATAACTTTAGACCAATTTAAATATCGGTGATGACTTTTACCAAATTTCTTCATAATAAGAATATTTTTTTGCTATGCAATAGCTAACTCACTACCTAAATACCGTACGATGTAAATAAATAATTGCGCCTAATAAATTACATTAATGTTTTATTGGATTCTTTAGAGTTCTGAAATTGGAATCTTCCTGTGTATTTACTCCAAAATAAAAACTTGGTCCAGCACTCTTGTGTTCAAAAAATATTTTTTATTGAAGACATTTTACTAAGTGTGTAAATTGGAAGATTAAGTGGAAAAAGGAATTTAATTGAATGATTTTTTCAAGCATCATCACCATCATTATGATGTTTGATGATATTTGCATTTTTGATGTGTCCAGCATGGCTTTCAGGTTTATCTCAGTGATTCACCAGAAACATTCAACGATTTTCAATGTCACTTCTAATTGTCAGCTTCTTCCACTCAATAGTCCATAGTTGTTTAATCTGTATTGTTATATATAGCATGTCCCCTATTAACAGTGCTGATGTGTGATAGGAAGGCGAGGAAGCTGGCGGCGCGCGCACTAGTCCGGACGCCCGGAACCACTCCAATCATAGGTAACCTCTAACATACGAGTACTTGTACAATATGAGCTTAACCTTCTGCTTCTACTAATATTATTTAGATAAAAGATGTTGAAAATTTTTTTAATTATTTAGAGAAACCGTACCTACATATACCGAAACAGGTGTATCCCACTTGTCTATGATCTGTTAAATTTTTGGAGTAGCGCAAAAGCGATCAGTTTGTGGCTCCGTGAGGAGACCGGGTGATCCAGCCAAGTTGCCACTTCGACCGCTATCGCCATCGCCATCGCTTCAACTAAAATTGCCATCCAGCACGAAAATTATATGTGTGAGCGGACTGGAGATATAAGTCGCGTCGATAGTGATAGGTCCTTGGTGTATCCAGGTAGGCTTGCCTAGATGCCACTTTAACGAATTCGCCAAACGCTTTCGTAGCGACTTATATCTTCATCCCGCTCACATAAATAGTAGGGAGGGCAATATAAGTCGCGACGAACGCTTATGGCGAATTTGTCAAAGTGGCATCTTGGCTAGGGGCCCAGCCCTGACATAAAAAAATTCGCTTAGGAATTGATGAGGATGATGATACTGCTTCTAAGCTAACCGCTTTCTATTGCTTCAAGTCTTTCAAATATTTATCTACGAGTAGGTAGGTATAGTCACACTAAATATTCATTAAATCTTTAATCTATAATTTAACAGTTATTGCATAACACAGACTCATGATGATTAAGGCCAAAGTCAAAGCAGTTTATTTTGCAATTTGATTTACATAGAAATACTCATGCACGTCATTTCTTTTTTTACCGAACTTCGACGTGAATGGCTGACTGAGAAGAAGCGTCGGAAGAAAATCATAAACTTGCCTTTTTTAGGGTTCCGTAGCCAAAATGGCAAAAAAACGGAACCCTTATAGATTCGTCATGTCTGTCTGTCTGTCTGTCTGTCTGTCTGTCCGCCAGTCTGTCACAGCCACTTTTTTCCGAAACTATAAGTACTATACTGTTGTAACTTGGTGAGGGGATGTATTCTGTAAACCGCAACAAGGTTTTCACACGAAAATAGAAAAAAAATAAAAAAAGGTGGGGGGTCCCCATAGTCAGAACTGAAACTCGAAATATTTTTTTTCATTGAACATATATGTGTGGGGTATCTATGGATAGGTCTTTAAAAGTTATATTAAGGTTTCTAATATCACTTTTTTCTCAAGTGAATACTTTGCGTGACAGACCCTTTCAAAGTGGAAAAAAGTGTGTCCCCCCCCTCTAACTTCTAAAATAAGAGAATGATAAAACTGAAATAAATATATAATGTACATTACCATAAAAAATACCAACGAAAATTAGTTCGAACGAAATCTATTCAGTAGTTTTTTTAATACGTCAAAAAAGATTTTTTACGGAACCCTCAGTGCGGGAGTCCGACTCGCACTTGGCCAATTTTTTAATGCAGGAATTATTTATTGATGATGATGATGATGATGATGCAATATCGTCGTAATTGTTCCCAGTTCGAGCTGGTGGGGCGTGAAGGCCGAGAGCGACGATGCTGACTCCCGCTGCTCCTACTCCAGCACCAGCACACCTCCTCCTGTAAGATTATGTACCACTAATTTCAATATTACTAAAACAACGTAAGCTTTCTTTAAAGCTAAGCCTTTGCCTACTTGATCTCAGACGGTAATGCTGAAAAGTTATATGATCTACGAATGTTATGAATATAATATGAAGTTACCAAATAACGAAAAAAAAATATTCTCCTGTACTGGACGCAACCGCTTAAGTGTTTCCTTCTGCCTAGTTACATGACTTGCGCCGCGTGTATACCGTGTGCTGAGTTGGTTCTCATGCACATTGTCAATAATGTTTACAATATTTGGCACTAACTTGTAGGCCCTATTAATTTTCATACAATTTGAAAAGAGCAACTGTCGAGTTTCTTGCCTATTCTTCTCGCCAGTAACTGCTTTCCGAATCGGTATTAGAGTAATTTTTTGTAATTTTCTGACGATTAATGGGTGCTTCGATGAAGCCTATGTTAATAAAAAATATTTTGAATTTGAATTTGAATTAACAGATTGTTATGAATCACTAAGTCGGCATTTTGTTTATACCTTATGTGTTACAAGACCAGTTCCTATAAACCTGGTCTCTATCTTCCAGGATACAGAAGAGTCCCGTCCCCAAGTGGTGGCGGCGCGCGGGGACAGCATTATCGCCGTCGCCAACCCCGCGCTGCAGCCGCTGCAGCCGCCGCACCCCGCCAGGAACCACTCCAACTGACACGAACACTAGCCGCTGACCGCCGCTGACAACCGCTGACCGCTGCTGCTGACCACTACTGACTTCTGTTGACCACCGCTGACAACACTAATATTATTTAACAGACTAAACGCGATATTATTCTTATACTAGCGGCCGCCCGCGACTCCGTCCGCGTGGATTTCGATTTCCAATATCCTATGTGTTATTCTGATGTATAAGCTATATTGTGGTAAAGTTTCATTCAAATCCATTCAGTAGTTTTTACGTGAAAGAGTAACAAACATCCATACATCCATACATCCACACATCCACACATACAAACTTTTGCCTTTATAATAGTAGTAGGATATTAAAATCGATCGCAAAATGCGTTGGTAAGCGCATAACCCAATAACGCCTGGACCAATTTGGTCAATTATTTTTTCAATTTGTTCTTTTATGTCCAGGGATTGTTTTTAGGCAAGAAAAAATTCTAAACTAAGGGACGGGACGACGAGACGGGACGACGGGACGGGACGGGACGCGGACGAAGTCGCGGGCGGAAGGCTAGTTATGTAATATTTGTATACTACTTACTGCTTGACGTTTCGGCTGCGTTACAACAACTGTGAACAACGGACTGAATATCGCGTTTAATCCGTGAAAAAGTATTAGTGTTTGAATGCAACACGATAGTAAAAATGTTATACACCGCTGACAACTCCGCTGACCACCATTGAACCCTACTGACCTCTACTGCTAACCACCTTTGACTGAAGCTGACCATCACTGACCAATACTGATCGCTGCTGACCACCTTTGCCTGAAACTAACCATCACTGACAACGCTGCTCAGAACTGCTGACAACTGTTGACCACTGCTCACTGCTACTGACCTCTCTTGAATGGAGCTGACCGCTGCTAATCGTCGCTGACCACGGCAGACTGCTGGCTGCTGACGAGCACTGTTGATCGCACCTGACCGCTGCGGACCTTCTTTGACTGAAGCTGAATACCACTGTCTGTTCCTGATCGTCATTGACAGACATAAGCCGCCATTGAACAACACTTGTTCGGACTGAATAATGAACTAACAATTCGGTAAAATTTGGAATTGTAATATTGTAAAGACGTTCCTCTGATTCCTGACGAACATAAAATGAAATACATCACAGTTGTTCTCTATTTGTTTAAAAACAATCTTCCTTAGGTGTTTTTGAAAGTATCGATGTCATTCTTGTAAATAACCGCACAGGTGTATAAATTCTTATCGTGTAAACTTTGGAGACTTTTTAAGTGCACAAGTTTTTAGTCCGTCTGATTGTACTTATAAGCCAATATTTCCCAAAATTATCCTTGTGTGAACGACAAAATATAAGGAAACACAAAATCAAAATACAATGACGTTTCGGGGGATGGGCAATCCCCCCCTCCCCCATCACTTAGTCGCTTATTACGACACCTACGGAAAATGATGGATAAGTATCTAACTAACTACATATTCTAACTAGCTTTGCTGATTCGTTCTAAAAACTTCTGCGCTTAAAAAAGTCTATTCAAAAATATTTTTTCGAAAAACTATGTGTAACTCGCGATCCCAAAAATATCTGATCGGTAATGTTAGTCATGGAAAATATTTTAAATATTAGGGAAAAATTGCAAAGAATATTTTGCTACACAAAGTGTACAAAACTATGCATACCACCAAAAAGGACAAACATATTTTAAGTGTGTATATAGAATATTGTAAATTTTAGTTAGTTGTTTTGGTACAGTCGGTGAGATATGTTTTATTTAATCTTGTAAAACTTCAATCGTCACTGAAAAAAGTAAAATGTTTCATTTTCAATTTAAAATTTGATTTCACCTCTATGCTTTTTTCCCTTCTAGGTAACTATGTACTTCTAATCCGTTATAACGAGAAATGCCCAATTACCCATACGAGGTGTCATGTGTATTATGTACTTACTGGACTATACATTCTAAGACCTTTTTACACCATGTGACAAGCAAAATAAATAAATATTTCTCCGACTGTACCCTTTTGTAAAAAAGCCATAAATTGCCTTGTAGTCATTATTTTTCAATCGTACTTGACGATTTTACGTATATGAGACCCCTACTCTTAGGGCTCATTACAAAATGCTTTTCAAACATTGCATTATTATGACTTTATTAATGTATTTTTGTGTATGTAAAATGGTGCAAGTGTCGATTGAGTCTTTTCTATCCTACAATGATTCTGTTTCAATCACAATAACATTATGTTGTAGTATTTTAAGTAAATTGTAAATATGTTTTATTATATTGAACATTAAAACTTTTGTTTTAATCGATATTTTGTGTTATTTTCAACACCGTTGTCAGCCATATCGTGTGTTTAGTTCATCTGTGAAATGTACGAATTACATAAATGTTTGTACTTGACTGTCAATACTTTTATTTCAATCATCCTTTATTCACACAAAATGGAGAATATGCAGTGAGATTACTATAGTCAATTTTAGGTAAGATGAGCCCGGCGAAAGTTTGCTTTCAAAGCAAAATCGACACTTTTTATATCTTACAGAAAATCATAAAAACGCCACATGAAATTTATTGCGTTGAAATAACTTTTAATTACGTATCGTAGGGTCATTTCGCCTGTTTGCGTCCATTTAGTGCAGTTCCCAAGTTTGACGGCGAAAATAAAAATAATCCAGCACTAGTATCTATCTCAAAATTATTTAATGGATTCATTATATAGTCTATTTTAAGATTAACTTTCAAATTTGCTTAAAACACTTTGTATTTATTTAAAAAAAATTAAAATATCGCAATTTGGCGTTTTCCCAGTTTGCGTCCACGAAAATCCAGATTGCGTCCACCCATGGACCAGTTTGCGTCCACCAGTTTAGTCAAGGATTATAAAGGTGATATAAAGAAAAATTCAAAGAAAGATTGTATTCTATCAGTGTCTTTATTTAAGAATAAAAATCTTAATTAAAAATTAACAATGTAATCACTTTAAATAATTAATTCTCAACAATGATTGAACTTAAAATTAGATAACTATGTATGTTAAGGGGCCGTCCATTTATTATGTGATGTATTTTTGGCCATTTTTGATACCCCTCCCCCTTGGTGATACATGAGCTTTAAGACCCCCCCCCTCCCCACGCTACAACACTATATGAACATAATTTAATTAATAAAGTCTTCACATCACAATATATTTGCCGGAAACATAATAAACATATTATATTACTACGCCCCCTCCCCCCTTGTGAAATTTCGTAGTTTTTTAAGGACCCCCTCCACCCTTCCACAGCAATGGACGAATCCTAATTTTAATCTTAGATCAGTATTGGTTAATTATAATGCGCTTCGTGCTTTTCTTTCCTAATACCTACTTTCTTCATGCAGCAGAAGGTATGGTTGCTGGAGTACTGGGATTATCTTTTCCGACATTGTTAAAATACAGGTCAGCTGGTCAGCATCAGGTGGTGTTTAAATTAATCAGTGGTTCCTTTTTGTGTAGTGGCTAAAATTGGTTGTAAAATAAAGACTCTGAGGGTATAACAGATGGTAGTGATACAGTTGGTGCTGATGATGAAGTCAAAGGAATTTCTGGAGTAAGTTCCTTCGCGAGAGTTTCCTTTTCCCCACTTAATATTGGTTTGATGCAATATCTTCTAATGGGAGAATTCTTTCTTCGTCTAAGGACACCAAAGAACCAACGTCGCGGTAACTGCCAGAAAATAAAAAAAAACCGGCCAAGAGCGTGTCGGACACGCCCATGAAAGGGTTCCGTAGCTAAAAGATGGCCCGACCGCTTAAGACACCATTTAGTAAGGGCAACTGCACGTCATAAGTTGGTCGAGTTGTATAAAAATAACTATGTATGATACAGAGTTCGCTATAGTTTTCGTTGAAAGTACTTACTTGGAGGTATACAGGACATTTTTTTCAGAATTATTGTAATAGTATTTCAAAAGTTAAGGGGGGGGGACGCTCTAATTTTAACTTTGTATTAATATATCTCGAGACTGGGGTGTTTGATTCACATGGTTTCAAGGCAAGTTTTATTGTATTTAAAAATACCTTTTTAACGATACCTCACACGATGGGGTAAGTCGAATTTTTTTTTTCGAATTTACTTTTCGCTGTTTGGGTGGGGGGGGTAAAAATAATTATTTTTCGATTATTTTAAAAACCAATTCTTGAATTATCACTATACATCTCTCCACCAATTTTCGTGGCAATCGGTTCAGAAACGGCGGAGAACGAGCCAGGACAGACAGACAGACAGACAGACAGACAGACAGACAGACAGACATGACGAAACTATAAGGGTTCCGTTTTTTGCCATTTGGCTACGGAACCCTAAAAAAGACAAAATAAGTTGTAAAGAAATTATATTCACTTTTCATTTAAGAATGTAAGCATTTAAACTAATTTTACAAGAAAGTCAATTGTTTTAAACAGAAATACATAGTGGACGCAATTTGGTCTATTATGTTTATAGTATGCGTCCACCCGGACGCAAAGTGGAAATTTTGAAAATTTGATGTAGTAATTCGCGTCCACCTTATTTTATTAGTTAAATATAAAAAACATAAACAAATTCTTAATTAATATTATTCCTCTTTTCATTAAAAAAGTTTTAAAATATTTAAGTTTCCCAAAATACATATGAAACAACAAAATACTTACCATCAAACGCGCCGCTGCACACTATTTTTTTTCTTAAAATCCCGCGTTCGCGCACTTTTTGTTGAACAGCAAGGACAAATTATTTTTTAATTTTATTTTTGTTTGACGTACGCACCTTTTGTTTATATGTGCTAGCCTATTAAACATTCAGGTTTATGTGGTAATGAGTTTTCGTTTGATTGATGTAGCAGTTTACTTATTTTCGAATCATCATCATCATCATCATCAGCCTTTAAAATGATCCCACTGCAGGGTATAGGCCTCCTCCAAGGAACGCCATGCGCGGCGGTCCTGCGCCAGTCTCGACCAGATTATTTATTTTCGAAGATTAAAAAAAAAAGTGGACGCGAACCGGGCGATGGACGCGAACAGGCGAACCTTACCCTATAAGAAAAGAAGTTAAACCTGCCACAGAGATCATCTTATCGGAAATGGACTATGGTTACTTATTAATAAGGCGTTTACTGGAGTCATACAATATCACGATCTTCCGATGTTCTATTGCAGATTATCTTCTCACGATTTCATGATTAACAATAACGTGATTTCCCATGCCTGCAGTAATGGAAAATGTTAATAAAATTACCTTAAAAACTTACTTCCTTAAATAAATATGTGTTTTGTTTATTATTTCCATTATATATATTTGAATAAATCAATAGAACGCCTCGATGGTCTAGTAGTCTAAGTACCGGGCTGCTGTCTCGAGATTTGTATCGGATTTCCCGAACAGTTCCCGGGTTTGTGATCACCAATCCGCATTTGGCAAGCGCGTGTTTAATCCAAACCCATCTTTGATGGAGGCCTTTGCTCTGCAGTGGGACATTAATACATTGATAGGCTGATATTTACCCTTTCCATAACAATTTATTTTCATCGCTACTACTTACTTGGAATGCTAAATAATATACATGTATTTTCCTTGTCACAGACGTTGCGATGCGCCTAGCAATGTCGTGGCGAAAACGTTTATAATAAACTAGCGGCCGCCTGCAACTCCGTCCGCGTCACAGTTAACATAGGTATATGCCGCGTGGATTTCGGTTGTCATTCTATAGCAACCTGTGCTAGAGCTTAAATTCTTCCTCGACAAATTGACTATGCAATACATTTTTTAGACAAGAACCAGTAGTTCTTAAGATAAGCTCATTCAAACTAACAAACAAACAAACTCTTCAACGTCATTACCTACTCGTATATTCGAACAGATGAGTATAGACAAAGATAACATGTATAAATACAAAAACGATTAGCGAGCACCACCTAAACATGTTAGTTATTAGAATTTTTTCATCTTTTTTTGTAGATGGGTTATTAAAAATACTCGTTTTGTATCAGTCGGTTGATTGAGCAGACGTCGCGAGATCATTTGACTTGTCCTAAATGTTGGTAGGTATATGTACGTAGTATTCACCTATGTATGTAGGTAGGTGGCAAACGAAGTTGAACCGAAATTCTTTCCATCGCCCAAGCTTTTTGATTAATATTTTGCTAAATAACTCGTGTTTTTTTTACATGAATTCAAACGAACAAGCGGGTCTTCTTATGGAAAGTGATCATCGCTACCATGGACATCAACAACCGCACAATTTTCTTCTATGAAATTACCTATTCTTATTAAATGATTTACTGGGAACTCTTCTAAACCGGTATTGCGTTTTGATTGGATATTAATGAGTTCAGTGACCTTCATTATCAGAGAACTTATCCTTAATTAATAATAACACAAAGGTAGTTGAAAAGGTCAGATCGCTACATATGACATAAAATATACAAATGCGCTAAACACTTTATAAATATAAATACTATGTCAGTTTCCTATAAACTTTGTAAAATCATTGCACGTTGACTTTGTATGAATTCCCCTGAATATTGACAAAGCTTTACAAGGTGATTAAATCTGTTTTTTCCTTAAATTCCGAAGGTCTCATAATTATCACAAGGCGTATGCGAAGCTAAGAAGTCAGACGTGTGTTATTAAACCGGATATAATACCAATACTGGATTTTAATAATACATTTATGGTATTTAACTAACTACTAAGAAAAATATTCTTATTCCAAATTTTGTAAAAATACGAAATATGCGAACATTAGTAAAGTTATGTGGAGCTTTGTGTGTGTTAGTGTGTTTGTTTAATTCTGCAGATGGAGATATTGTCAGTGAGTACCTACCTACGTTCAAGTATTTTTTTAAGAAATTAAGAATAACTGACTTAGCTGAAGGTGTAATACCCTCCGGCCGTATTCGGCCATGGCGGCCGATCTTACGATCAGCCAGCTACGCAGGATATATTATAGTGCACAAGTGAGTGCGCAAGCACAGGTGCACTCCCTATTCCTTCACTCTCATAATTCGGTGGGACAGCAATCTGACACGACCGTAGAGAGATCAGGCGCAGGACCAACGGCTTAACGTGCCTTCCGAAGCACGGAGGAGCTCGAGATGAAATTTTTCGGTCACCCATCCGATGACTGGCATCTGCGAACATTGCTTAACTTTATCAACCGCAGGCCGAGTGCGCTAACCACTGCGCCATCGAGCTGAAGGTGTACTTAGATAATTACTTGCAACTATGTATGTGCATGGTGGTAATATGTCGGTGATTTGTTGTAAAATAGGACATCGGTGTCAAAATCCAATGTTAAAGTTCAAAATCACTTCTATAATTTGACTATCTGCCGACGGCAATGCTGAATTTCTTTAGACACCAAAGAGCAAAATCTCAAACTATTATATCAGCTCAAGCTTTACAATTGTAAAAATTGGTGATTATAAGAGAGAAATTATCGAGTTCTTTGCCGCTTCTTCTCGATAAGAAACTCTTACGCTAATAAGAATAAGAACAAGAATTATGCGATAATCTCTCGAATCTCCAGCCCAATGGGAGCCATGCGAGGTGGCTTCCACCCGAGGTGCGTGCATGCCGCTGTCAGCCTGCGTGCAGTACGTGGCGCTGCTGAAGCTGCCCGGGACCCTGGAGCAAGGCCTGCGCCTCACCAGCGAGCGCCGCTGCGGCTTCCACGGCCTGGAGGCTAAGGTATGTGCTCATCATCATAGGCCGCTGTCGGCCTGCGTGCAGTACGTGGCGCTGCTGAAGCTGCCCGGGACCCTGGAGCAAGGCCTGCGCCTCACCAGCGAGCGCCGCTGCGGCTTCCACGGCCTGGAGGCTAAGGTCTGTGCTCATCATCATAGGCCGCTGTCGGCCTGCGTGCAGTACGTGGCGCTGCTGAAGCTGCCCGGGACCCTGGAGCAAGGCCTGCGCCTCACCAGCGAGCGCCGCTGCGGCTTCCACGGCCTGGAGGCTAAGGTCTGTGCTCATCATCATAGGCCGCTGTCGGCCTGCGTGCAGTACGTGGCGCTGCTGAAGCTGCCCGGGACCCTGGAGCAAGGCCTGCGCCTCACCAGCGAGCGCCGCTGCGGCTTCCACGGCCTGGAGGCTAAGGTCTGTGCTCATCATCATAGGCCGCTGTCGGCCTGCGTGCAGTACGTGGCGCTGCTGAAGCTGCCCGGGACCCTGGAGCAAGGCCTGCGCCTCACCAGCGAGCGCCGCTGCGGCTTCCACGGCCTGGAGGCTAAGGTCTGTGCTCATCATCATAGGCCGCTGTCGGCCTGCGTGCAGTACGTGGCGCTGCTGAAGCTGCCCGGGACCCTGGAGCAAGGCCTGCGCCTCACCAGCGAGCGCCGCTGCGGCTTCCACGGCCTGGAGGCTAAGGTCTGTGCTCATCATCATAGGCCGCTGTCGGCCTGCGTGCAGTACGTGGCGCTGCTGAAGCTGCCCGGGACCCTGGAGCAAGGCCTGCGCCTCACCAGCGAGCGCCGCTGCGGCTTCCACGGCCTGGAGGCTAAGGTCTGTGCTCATCATCATAGGCCGCTGTCGGCCTGCGTGCAGTACGTGGCGCTGCTGAAGCTGCCCGGGACCCTGGAGCAAGGCCTGCGCCTCACCAGCGAGCGCCGCTGCGGCTTCCACGGCCTGGAGGCTAAGGTCTGTGCTCATCATCATAGGCCGCTGTCGGCCTGCGTGCAGTACGTGGCGCTGCTGAAGCTGCCCGGGACCCTGGAGCAAGGCCTGCGCCTCACCAGCGAGCGCCGCTGCGGCTTCCACGGCCTGGAGGCTAAGGTCTGTGCTCATCATCATAGGCCGCTGTCGGCCTGCGTGCAGTACGTGGCGCTGCTGAAGCTGCCCGGGACCCTGGAGCAAGGCCTGCGCCTCACCAGCGAGCGCCGCTGCGGCTTCCACGGCCTGGAGGCTAAGGTCTGTGCTCATCATCATAGGCCGCTGTCGGCCTGCGTGCAGTACGTGGCGCTGCTGAAGCTGCCCGGGACCCTGGAGCAAGGCCTGCGCCTCACCAGCGAGCGCCGCTGCGGCTTCCACGGCCTGGAGGCTAAGGTCTGTGCTCATCATCATAGGCCGCTGTCGGCCTGCGTGCAGTACGTGGCGCTGCTGAAGCTGCCCGGGACCCTGGAGCAAGGCCTGCGCCTCACCAGCGAGCGCCGCTGCGGCTTCCACGGCCTGGAGGCTAAGGTTATGCTCATCATCATCATCATCATCATCATCATAGCGGCGCGTGCACACCGCTATCGGCGTGCGTATTTTCAAATTCAAATAGCCCTGATTGACTTTCGAAAACCTGGACTGTCTTTTGAGCAAAGCTATACTCTGGTAAAAATTGAGAACCTGAAGCTATAACTAACAAAAGAGGATTTTCTTTTCTAATCACATTCTAACTTATTGTTACTTCAGGTGTGCTGTCCCACGAACGAGCCCCTCGTCTTCACCACAGAAGCGACTACTACAGAAGACCCGGGCAGCGACTTCGTGGACTCCTTGCCCAAGCCTGGGGAGTGTGGGAAAACGCTCTTAGAATATTCTTTTGGTAAGGACTTGTTTTACGTTGTTCCAATATTGTTTTTCATTATCGACAAAATACATCGATAAAGAATTCCAGCCTTGACGCGGTGGGTGGGAACTACTAAAATTTTCGAGTTGTGTGAGTGTTAGAATGGTGGGTTAGCGGGTCATTGCCCGATATTTCTCCTTGTTATTTACTTAACCCCTTATGAGCGTCATCCCTTGATTGATTTGGTAGAGTATCACACACAACATTCGTAAGAAACGCTCTTTAAAGGCGTTTTCTGACGGAAAACGCCTATAAAAATAAATAATATTAAATAATAAATTCCTTGGACTAAGATAGTTGGGGAGAGTATGGGGTATTTAAAGGCAGGCAACGCATCCGCGACTGTTGTGCGGTTGTTGATGTCCAAGGGCAACGGTGATCACCTACAAAAATCAGGTGACTCTTTTATTCGTTTGCATCTCTATCACACAAAAACCGGCCAAGAGCGTGTCGGACACGCCCATGAAAGGGTTCCGTAGCTGAAAGATGGCCCGACCGCCTAAGACACCATTTAGTAAGGGCAACTGCACGTCATAAGTTGGTCGAGTTGTATAAAAATAACTATGTATGATACAGAGTTCGCTATAGTTTTCGTTGAAAGTACTTACTTGGAGGTATACAGGACATTTTTTTCAGAATTATTGTAATAGTACAATTTCAAAAGTTAAGGGGGGGGGGACGCTCTAATTTATATGGTTAAAGAACTTTATTATTTCTCATTAGAATTACAGAGGTATTCAATTATTGAGAAACAAATATAACTTATAAACTAAAATTACAATAACACGGCAATCGAGCGCTAACAATCATTACAAACTTTAAAAATAAAAATAAAAATCACTTTACGGTAGTTTATAAAAATGTTATGCGAGGTGTACCGTCCTAGCGGCAGATATTGTTCTCAGCAGAATGAACGGGCTCGCTACACATGGAGCCACGAAGAATGCATTACGACTAGATATGGCATTGTTGAGATCAGCACGTATTCATTCAACAAAATAGTTTTAGTGATTTATTCAATGTATTTTAACTTTGTATTAATATATCTCGAGACTGGGGTGTTTGATCCACATGGTTTCAAGGCAAGTTTTATTGTATTTAAAAATACCTTTTTAACGATACCCCACATGCTGGGGTAAGTCGAATTTTTTTTCGAATTTACTTTTCGCTGTATGGGAGGGGGTAAAAATAATTATTTTTCGATTATTTTAAAAACCAATTCTTGAATTATCACTATACATCTCTCCACCAATTTTCGTGGCAATCGGTTCAGAAACGGCGGAGAACGAGCCAGGACAGACAGACAGACAGACATGACGAAACTATAAGGGTTCCGTTTTTGCCATTTGGCTACGGAACCCTAAAAAGAATAGATTATAGGTACCTACCTACTCGTAACTTTTTTATACATTTTTTTCAGTTTCTAAACCGCAACACTTCCCAGTGCCTCTACCGGCGAGTGATTATCCCGGGGAGAGCTATGCTTACGGTATGCATTTGCAACTCATATTCTCCTTATTACAATAAACGCGAATATAGCAGTTATCTCCATTTAGCCCGATCCTCGGCGACTCGCATGCAGCTCCTGCCAGCCATCTTGCGCAAATCGTCACTCCACCTGGCCTGAGGGCGTCCTACACCACGAAACGATTTCATTTAGAACTAAAATTATTCTGTAAAATTAGAATGCAGCTTTATAAAGATCTATTATTTTTACTAATAGGAATTATTTCTTGTTTTTTCAGAATACAAACCACTGCCACCTCCTAAAAGTAACAATAGAAGTGAGTATGCTACAAGGATTTTGAAATCAACATGTGCACTGAATTAAAATTACTATCATTGAGCCATCGATCGTTACAATGACTCTGTAAACTAAACAAAATAGGTACGAGATGTTTTTTTCAATCAATTACACCAACTGCATATCAAAATTACGTTCGGGTTAATTGAAATCACAAGCCAATTTTTACAATACAAACTAAAAATTAACAAGATCAGCCAAAATATCTAGACCAACAAGGGGTTTTTTTTTTTTTTAGGAATAGCTTTTTTCCTGTTTCTTTCTTTTTTCCTGGAATTTGTTTGAACAAAGAAGCCACTATACGATGCCTATTAAAAATATTGTTATTTTTTCAGAGAAAGTTACCGAAGACTCTACACAAGAACCTTCATCTACACCATCGACTCCTTCTGGTGGGTCTTTTATATTAAGTCTTACTTCGTAAATTATATTTTGTTTTGTAAAAAAGAAAGCATGTTATTTTACTAAAATGTTTGATTAAGTTTTGACACCCAATCAAAACCCCGTTTTTGTTATGCAGGGCCGTTGCCTGAACTTCCACCCCCACGAGTGTCTAAGCGAAATGCTGACGGTAAGTGGAATATTCATCATCATCATCATCATCGCCATCAATCTGTTGTAGTCTACTGCTGGACGTAGGCCTTGCCCATAACTATATGATTATAGTTACGCTGTGTAACTGGTAAGAGAACCATTAAATCCAGGTAAAAGTGAAATGCTGACAGTGAGTAGCATATTCATCATCATCATCAACCTGTCGTGGTGCACTTCTGGAGGCAGGGTTTCTCTAGACAAGTTCACAGCAGAAAAAAAATTGCCTAATGACTATCTCTTTACATTTTTCTCCTTTATAATAGTAATGTTTTCTTGAGCCAGATTTTTGTCACACTTAGGTGGCGGTCAATATATCAATCTCGGCACGCCAGGTAAGCGGTTACAATAATAAGTATGTTCAATATCAGCCCAATTGGCATTCACTTCATCAAGTGCAAAATTGTTCTATGGAATTATACGATCTGACTTTTTTTGTATCAATTCAGGCGGTGGGAAGTTGTGGTCACCAGGTGATCCGCCTCTTGGTAAGTGACCACACAGCCTTATTCATTAAGGGGCATAACAGCATATCGTTTAATTTCATTGTCACCATCAGTAATTGGGAAGTGTGGGGTTCGAACTCTAATGGGGTTGTCCATTTACAGCGGTGATCACTTACCATTAGGAGACCTTCATTTTCGTTTGCCTCCCTCTTACATAAAAAGCATAATGTAGGTATTGGTTTCTTTAGAGCATCAAACTTCGAGACAGTTAGCAGGACTAGTAAAAAGTTATCATTACTAATCAGATTTAAGCCTTACACATTAGATACAGAAATTGAACCCAGGGCACCAGGGCTTCTAGACCCGAATGGTGCCATCAAAGCTTGATTAAGGTTAACCTGTACAAGAGCTACTTCTTAACTCCGTGGACATGTTACTACTTAACTCTTGCTGTAGTCGCAATGAGGACAAACCAGGTAGCAGATCGAAGTAATCCAAATATATCAACTTAACTCCACTGAACTCCTTGGTAAAAGCAAATCTGTCCAAATATGGTTACAAAATGCTCTCTTTTCGATTGGGAGGGCTGCTTACAACCCTTGCTTCTTAGCATCCAGTAAGAGTTATTTATCTTTTCCTTATACTTTATCACCTTGAGCCTCGTCAAGGCTGCAAATTAAGTTGTTTACAGATTACTCAAATCCATTTTATTTCGATCAACAACCAGCCATTGCGGGGGGAAGACCAGTGGAATTCCGGGGTGAGTTTTTTTAAATACCTACTTATAGTCGTATTATTTAAGTATATATACTATACTGTATATAATATATGTAGTTAAATAGAACTTAAAACAAACCTTTTTGGACTGAAGCGGTTAATCTTTATACATACAATGAAAACATGACCTCATTTCACTGATCTCGTCAGAGAATATTATCATACTTAATTAAATTAATTTGTTGTTTAAAATTCCCTATTTTCTCATTTAAGTCTGACTTCTATGATGAGGAAGCCTGAGTAAAATTAAAAATCTGTTTTAACAATTTTAATTTCATTAATCGACGAAATGTCAAATAAACGAAACAATAAAATCAAAACATGTACACTCAATAACAAACAAGACTATAGCACCTTTTTAAGAATAAGTTTGCATCTAGTCTCTATCTTGCTTGAACCATACTTGAAATTAATTTGTTTGTAGAAATGGCGCTTTGGATGGCTTTACTGGGGTACCGGAACAGCGCCGTGTTCTGGAAGTGCGGCGGCTCCATCATCAGCTCGCGCCACATCCTCACCGCAGCGCACTGCATCCAGCCAAACCTGTGAGTACCTCAGACCCGTCTTTCTCACTGGGCACAATGGGCACGTAAAATATTGGGGCGCCATCATAACCCCCAGGGGGGGCCAATAGTTCGCGGGGCCCCGACACCAGGTTCTAGGGCCCCAGGTTTACTAAACAAGAGGTTTAAAGGCCTATGTACCCTGGACCTCTAATGGGTGTAAGACGGCCCTGGGTACCATCTTCACCAGTTGTTCTTGGCGTAAGCTACTATTGGTACCGAGTTTTAAGAGAGGTTCGGCTTTATGGAGCTCCCACTCGAATCGATTAATCAATAAATCAAAAATATATTTATTCAAGTAGGCAAACAAATCTTTAAATCGTCAACATTAACTGGTTCCGAATGGGAACGAACAAGACGGTCACTTAATGGGAAGTGATAACCGCTGCCCATGGACATCAAAAACCGCACAAGTCGCATATGCATCGTCTGCCTTTAAATCCTCATACCCTACCCAACTATGCACTGGCGACGTTTCTTACCAGCAGAAACTTAGCACAACAGTTACGAAGTGCTACTTCACTGTGGTCTTCAGTAAGGTGGAGCGTACTTCCCCAGATAAGTTCCACTAAGCTCTACCTCTCTTACTTGCAGCTTCCCACCTTGCAAGTCAAAAACATTTTCACTTTCAGATACATAGTGCGTGTTGGAGAAATCAACCTGGCGAGTGACCACCAGGAGCACAGCCCCATCGACTACCTGGTGAAGAAGATGTACGCTCATGAAGAGTACACCAAGTACCACAATGATATCGGAGTGGTTGTGCTGGAAGAGAGCATTAACTTTAACGGTATGTTACACGTTCAATAGGACATTTTGAGGAGCTCGATGTCGTAGTGGTTAGCGCGCATAGCCTGCAATTGCAAAGTTAAGCAACTTTCGCAGAGGCCATTCATCGGATGGGTGACCGAATAATTTCAACTCGAGCGCCAAGACCTCCAAATCCATTTGGTTTTGATTTTGATTTGAGACTTTAGAGTTTAGACTTTAGAGGTTTATTCTTTTTTTTTACTTTACCGTACAATATCCCGGTACAGTCAGCGTCAGAAAGATAGTGATACTCAGGTTACTTGATGATGATGATGATAATGCTGATATGTTTGTTTGTATTCCAGACAACCCGCACATAGCGCCGGTGTGCCTGCCCTCCTCGCCTGATGACCAGGTCTTGGATAAACTGCTGAGGTCTATCACGGGCCTCATCACAGGCTGGGGGGAGACGGAGAAAGGTGAGATGCATTGTTATATTCAAACATACGTGGACTTTAAGAGACAAGCTTTTTCTTTTGCCTATTATAGGAAGGCAAACGAACAAGAGGATAGTAAGTGATCGCCCCTGCCCATGCCCATGGACATTAAAAAACAGCGGTCGCAGATTCGTTGCCTACTTCCTCGTCTGAACTTTGTCGACCTTACTTGTTTTTTCGTTCCTCGTTTCTTGCTGCTTCTTCTCGGTAGATGACTGCATACCGAAGTCGGTGGTAAATTCAATCTGTATATAATTTATTATTTACGATTCATCAGTGCTTTTCTGAGGCCTATTTAAAAAAAAGTAGGTACCTTTATTGTGATTTTGATTTTACTCACCACCAGAAACATACTCGTAGGACATCAGTTACGATGTGCTACTTCACTATGCCCTCCTGTAATGTGGAGGTACTTCCCCAGACGACCTGCTCATTCGAGTGGAATATCCACCAACCTCTACATCACTTAAACCTCTGTTAAAACTCCTCTAATCTGTCCTTCCAGCGGGTCAACAGCGTCCCAACCACCTTCTATACGCGCACGTGGCCGTCCTGCCCAACTCTGTGTGCGCAGACGCATACCGCGCGCGCAACGTGACAATTGACGCGCGCGTGCTCTGCGCCGGCGACGCGAAGGCGGGGACTGACGCCTGCAACGGCGACAGCGGCGGACCGCTCGTCAATGATATGGTATTACATCATCATCATCATCATCATCATCATCATCATCATCTGGACGCATACCGCGCGCGCAACGTGACAATAGACGCGCGCGTGCTGTGCGCGGGAGACGCGAAGGCGGGGACTGACGCCTGCAACGGCGACAGCGGCGGACCGCTCGTCAATGATATGGTAACATCATCATCATCATCATCACCATCATCATCTGGACGCATACCGCGCGCGCAACGTGACAATTGACGCGCGCGTGCTGTGCGCCGGCGACGCGACGGCGGGGACTGACGCCTGCAACGGCGACAGCGGCGGACCGCTCGTCAATGATATGGTAACATCATCATCATTCACCATCATCATCATCTGGCTGAGACGCCACCAAAGCGGACATAATATGAAGCAGAGCGGAGGTATGCTATAAGTAGTCAATAGGTTGTTGATGCTGAGGTAGTCATGTGCTGTCCAAAATCCTGCATAATCATATTGGCTACTAACGAGCAATCTCCGTTCCGCTCCGCACTTTTCCGCTTCGGTGGAGTCACGTCCTTAATTGTAGTCAACTACCGGAAGTAGACCTCCCCACTTTTCTTCATTCTTACGTTTTACCCCGGTGATATCCATTGCGAATACCAATGCACGCTGCGACTCTGATCCTGATTTGGCCAGCTCTGCAGCATCTGTCTCCCGGGTACTTTCACGCCTAACTGATCAAGCCAAGGGGATACCAAGGGATGATGATTCAAAAATTCTGCTATCGCATTAGGCTCTAACCTGTAAGGATAGTAATAAGATTTTATGAATAAATAAATATGTAAATAAATAAAAAAAGAAGTCATTCCAGATGATTTTTTGATCTATGGCAGCTTGTGCAAATCATATCAGAGTCTACAGATATTACTAAAGATTTATAGATTATAATAATTTTCTCATCCCAGGTACTGCCAGATGACAACGGATTAACTATGAGGGTTTACTACCAGCTGGGAATAGTATCGTACGGCTTCCGCTGCACTGCTCGCCGGCACACCGGCGTCTACACCAATGTCACACACTTCATGCCCTGGATTGAAGAAAAAGTGCTTGGAAAAACTACCTTCTGGGCCAAGAAAAACTAATACTCAAATTATTATTTATATTTGCTAGGAATATTTAAAGATTTCTTTGAGAATTACACATCCAGCGGTAAATTACCTTGTCATCAGAGGAAGAAGAAAATAAATGGTTATTTACATTCTGTCAGTGAAACAATTCTTCTACCCGGTTTATTTATTTTTTGGCCCCCAATAATAAGAGCACTCAATAAATTCATTTTTCGATGATAAAATATCAATACGACCTACCTCTGTATGTTGATATACCATAATTAACTAATTTTCAAACGACTGAACTACGCTTCTGAAGTAATTAATAATTACTAGTAGGTGAAGCCTACTAAGCTTTTGTATTTTACTAAAATAAAAAAAACATAAATCAGCTTTCATTATTCCAGTCCAAAAAGTTTTGATTTTAATACCCAAGTACAGCGTCATCTATATAATATAACGTTTAATATTAACAAAAGTTATACTTTGCTTTCATTGCCGATAAAAATGGCGTAGAAGTTATTGCAATCGCTACTAGATGTCGCTTAATTAAGTCTCGCTCGGAACGTGTAGGTTGTATAAAAATAATTACTATTAAATAACAAGGAATTATATTTCATAATAAAAATCAAATTCAAAATATACTATGAGTCGTAAATAATAATTTAAAAGAAACACTCATTTTTTAGAGTACATAATATTTTTTTATTTTTTCAACAAACTTCCGTTTACCATAGCATACCATTAAAAGAGATTTCCGGCACTCATTATTGTACAAATATTAAAATAACCATATAATAGCAGCGTTTTACCCTGAAATAAAACGCATATTAAAATACTTACCTCACTGGAAGCTTTATATTGAGAGAGCACTTCCGTTTCCGTCGATTTCCTACCCATTTTCAGTACTTTTAGTGACTTTGTTTCCGGCTCAGTGGCGCCACCTGGTGATTTCCCGCGCTTTTTTAGTTTACATAAAAAGTTAGCGGCATTCTTTCTTCATTGGCTGAATTTCACCAGGCAGAAATAAAGTGAAAGCTTCCAGTGAGGTAAGTATTTTAATATGCGTTTTATTTCAGGGTAAAACGCTGCTATTAAAAAACTTGACCGTCACTGGAAGCTTTATATTGAGACCTGTTTGTTATCGCCTGGTGACGCCACTGGTAACTAAGTCTAAAACGCCAATGTGATGAAGTTTAGTACATCAAACAATATTTCTTAACAAATAATATTTATTAATTTGTATATTACTAGTACAGTATAACAAAATGAACCTTTTTATTTATTTTGTAATCAATTATGTAATTGGATTAAACAATTGAGTTACTACTTCTGAATCAACACTTTGAATAATTTCACGTTGATAGAATTTTCGGAAAGTGTTAGCCGATTGCCAATTCCCCCGAGCTAAGATTTCGTCGAGAGAATGATTGTTTAACCAATTTTTAGATGCAACTGCTGATCTTACACTTCCAGGAGTAGCTATAATTCCTGCTTCCTTGAAAAGTGTTTTTACCCATCCTGCAATAACAGCGCGTGAGGCAGGTTTTGGTGTTCCACGGACTGAAACGAACAAATGAAATGACTTTGATGCCTTTCGTCTTTCATTTAATAACAATATAGTTCTTTCTATCCAGTAAAGTGGATTAAGATTATGATTGTTTTCATTCGCCAGTAATTTCCAACCTGATTGTATGTGTTTACTACTGTCAGTTTTTGAACCAAATTCAGGCCAAAAAATTATATATTCCTTTGTTTTAATGCATTTGTCAGGATCAGTTCTGAGTAAGGTAAGGTCATGTATGCGTCGGCCAGAACAAAGCAGCAGTAATATTGCCGTATGACGGGATGTCTGAAACATATTGTTTCCATCGATTTTATATTGAGTCAAATAGTTAATTAGTACACTAACATCCCAAACTGGCGGTTTGGTTTTCTGTGGATTTTTCAGGGCAATAGATTTTAAAATATGTTTTACTATGACGTGATTACTCAATTGACCTGATATTTCGGCACTACACAGGGTAGAAACTACAGACTTATGTAACAGTATTGTACTATAGGACAGGTTATGAATTATATATAAATCGCATAAAAACTGAGCCGATTGCGGACCAGTGGGGTTGTTAGTACTGATACCTTTAGACCTAGCCCAGGAACACCAACGATTCCATGCCACTTCGTAAGTCTTCAGAGTGGATTTTCGCCAGGAATTTTTCAACAAGCCTAGTTGTTCCTTGTTCCATGTTTGTACTGCGTCAGACCACCCCCACATCTCCAGACTTCTAGTGTTATTTCCTCGACTCGAGGTGGTGGTAGACCCGTCGATGTGTCGATGAGATTTTCCTGAAGGCGCCTCAATGTGAACGGTGCCGCGGTGGCTCTGGCTTTGAGGTCCGCTCGCCAAAATACCTTTGTCCATCGTGGAACGACCATCAGAAAAATCCCCATCGATTGATTCAGGTGGGCCAGAACTCTGGGTATTAGGAAGGGAGGCGGAAAAATCCATGCGAGGGGATAGCTCCATGGAACACTGAACGCGTCGTGAAACAGGGCTTGGTGGTCTGTCAGGTCTAACGTCACATAGTTGTCGACTACGTGTGCACTCTTCGAAGCGAACAGGTCTATTACTGGACGACCCCACTTTGCAAACACCATCTCGAGACACGGCTGCATTAAATGCCATTCCGGAGGTTTGCGATTGCGTGACAAATGGTCGGCATGGCTGTTGTACTTGCCTGGTATATGATGTATTCTGAAGTGTACCTGATGACGATCTAATAGATGTAGAATTCGATATGTCATTTCTAACAAGGGTAAAGATTTGGTACCTCCTTCTTTTCGCAGATGTGCCACTGCCGTCTGGTTGTCGCACTGTATGAGGATCGAACTGTGTTGAAGAGTGAGTATCTGGTCCTGAATTGTGTATAATATCGCCAACATTTCTTTCAGGTTGCAATGAAATCTTTTTTCTTCCCTCGTCCATGTCCCCGATATCGCTAAATTGTTTAGCTGACCTCCCCATCCCTGGTCTGAAGCATCTGTTGTCAGAAAGTACCTCGGGGGAGGATGATGAATTGCTGTTGGTAGATGACAATTCTGGACCCACCATTGCAGTTCTTCGGAAACCTTTGGTGGTAAGGGGAAACACTGCGTTGGCTGATCTGGCACCTCATTAGGTGTCGGTGGTTCAGTCGACCCCTTGGAACTACAAAACTGGCGAAGTTCAGACATCCTATGATTCTCTGTAATTGTTTTACAGTTATTTTCATTTGCTCGAGGACATGATTTAATTGTTTTTTGAGCGCCAAAACTTTTTCTCCCGGTAGGCACTTTTGATTCACCCAAGTTTTCCACATTATTCCTAGGTAAATCAAATTCTTTTGTGGGAAAAGTATCGACTTTTTGAAATTTAGTTGCCAGCCTAGGTATTGCAACGTTTGCACTGTGTGGTTGACATGCTCGACTAATATGTCTGCATTTTGATGTACAATCAGAATATCGTCTAAATAAACTACGATCCTTATATTCCACTTTTCTCGTAGGGTCTGGGCCACCCAATTTATCAACGTTGAGAACGTCTTGGGAGCTGTACTCAATCCGAATGGAAGGCAAGTCATTTCCAGTAACTCTCCGTTGTAAATAAGGCGTAGAAAGCGCCTGTGAGATTTTGCTATTTTCAGATGAAAATAAGCTTGGGAAATGTCGATTTTGCACATCCAGTCCTGCGGCTGGAGGAAATCTGGGATGCGATGCATGTTGATCAAATGAAAAGGTTCGATTAGCACATAGTTGTTTAGAGCCTTTAGGTTGAAAATAGGTCTGGCCGACCCGTCGGGTTTCGGCACCAGAAATAGAGGGGAAATAAAGCTTGGTGATTGGTGAGCATTTTTTAGAACACCTTGCATTCTCATGTTTTGAATGACTGAAGACATGTTGTCTGAAACACGTGTTTGAAGCGGGCTTTTTACCACGTCTGGGTAGATAAGTGGAGGTATTTGACGAAAAGGAATTCGGTATCCTTGAATCAACTTTAGAATTATATGGGGTGCATTCATTTCCTTCCAATGCGATTGGTAATGTGCCAACTGACCTGCCCGAAACTGTTTCGAGTCATTGTTTTTGCCTTCTTGTATGATCCTTGGCATTTTTCGGAGCATCAGAGCGTCCTCGGTTGTTTCTATATTCTGGTCTCGAACCTTTATAGTGGTATGAACCTCGAGAATTGGTCGACTGCCCTCGCGAAGGGAAGTTGCCTTGTACGTGTCCACCCCGCGAGGGTGGATTGTTAGAGGCATAATATGTGGGAAAGTGAGTCTCGTGAAAGGAATATTGAGTCCCACGCGATGGGACTATTGGTTTGCGTGCGCCAAGCCCCCGCGAGGGGCGGCGGTTACCTTGATTGCCAGACAAGTTTTCGCTTTTTGGAGGCCAAAAAGCTTTGCGTACACCACCAGCTTTTTCTAAAATTTTGGTGAACGGTTCTAAATCGAATAAATTAGTATGTGATGGAGGAATTCTGTTCATGGCGGCTTTGACTAGTGGGTCTTTAACTTGACTCGTAATAGATTCACGCCGCATTTCAATACTTTCTGCCCGGTGGCCACACACTAATTGCAACAGATCGGAAGATATTTTATGGAATTCTCCTTTTTGGAATAAATCTAAAATTTTTTTATTTAAATTATCATAAGTGATATCAGAATTTTTTGCCCACGTTAGAAGGTTACGGATATTTTCCTGCAACGCTTCTTTTTGTTTCAATAAGCAGTAGGTCATAGCGGCGTATGCCTTTTCGGAGTTTGCGAAATGACGCAGGTTGTCATACATTTTTACCTCCTCGTTTGTTTCCAGGTCTATGAAACCTGGGGTATGATTATATAATTTCTGAGTATCCGCGTATCTAACTTCTGACCAGGAGCTATTTCCAAAACGCTGGATATCCATAAGACACTTAAGAAACAGATCGGGAGTTTTCGGAACCGCGGGTTCCTTAAGCTTAGTTTCTATTTCGAACGCAAAAGGAGCTGTATTTTGACAATCAGACTCACAACATTGTTCCTCCATTAAATTTTGGTAAAGTTCTCCACTAACCCCGGAATATATCGACATTTGGTCGGTAGCCTCGACATTTGGAGCTAACTGTTTGCGTATTTCATTCATTTCGTGAAACAATTTATCTAATTTGTTTGAGTAGCGTGAACGCTTACTTGTCTTATGGCGGCGGCGGTGAGCCCGCCGCTTACCTCGCTTGCCGGACGAGGACGAGGAGCTGGAAGCGCTGCTGCTGGAGCTGCTGCTGCTGGAGCTGCGGCTGCGTTTGCTCGTCGTCCTGCTCGGGCCAGGCATCGGGGATGGCTCTCGAGGCTCACCAGCGGGATTCGATTCAGGATAATTCATTTCTATTTAAATAAAAATCTATTGTTTAAACACTTGCTGCACGAAAAAAACCGAAAACAAAATATAAATGTTTCGAACGGAAAAAACCGTTAAAATTAAATTAGTAACGTCACTAAGAAGAGACATAAGTTGGGTAGTACTTACAGCTTAACGTTTATAATTTCACTTTATTCTCCAATATTAATTCACTTTACTATCACGGTGCAAAGACGGGACTGTTGCACAAGTTGCTTCGACGGTGAACAGAACGCCAATGAAGAAAGAATGCCGCTAACTTTTTATGTAAACTAAAAAAGCGCGGGAAATCACCAGGTGGCGCCACTGAGCCGGAAACAAAGTCACTAAAAGTACTGAAAATGGGTAGGAAATCGACGGAAACGGAAGTGCTCTCTCAATATAAAGCTTCCAGTGACGGTCAAGTTTTTTAATAATATTTTTGCTTTAGATCATAATCCTACATATAAAATGTTTTACATGTTTTAATTTAATAAGCATAAATACACTTTAAATCAGTCTTTTCGAATTATTTTAATTGAAATCCAAGATCCGGCAGCATCCAAAACCTTCTTAATTCTCTAAACAAATAACTCTCCTGTGGTTATAATTAAGAAAATTACATGACAAAATTTTAATGCATGTTTTATTTCATCTAGTTTCCGAATTATTGATAATTACATCCGCAATCCGATTGATTTTCCGTATTTGAAACAGAATATGACCGGAAATGAAACAATCCCGCCATAATTGTTAAGTTTAAGTTTTAAAGTTTCCTTCTATTCATTGTGCAAATCGATGAGCGCCAGCATGGCGCCAGCCAACCGAACTTGGTGAAGTATGTATTTTACAAGTCATTAAATATTAGTCAAAACTAAAGGTGAGATGTGTGAATTAATCGTGTAAAGTGTGGTGTTAATACTTCAAGAAAAAGATCGGGACAATCGACAACGTCGAGACATATTGCAGACGAAAGTACAGAGTCGCCATTATGGCGACTGAAAAAAGGTAAGAAGTGCTTCGAGTTAATACATAAGTGTGTCATAATAAAATACAAATGCACTAGATCAAAAAGTGAAGCGATCTTCTTCACTTTGAAAACCACATATGTAGTAACGTTAGGCATTGCCTGACTTGACTACAGACGCAATTTGAAAAAATATAGACATGACGGTAGTCACTACATAGTTTAAACAAAGTCGCTTTTTCTGTCATGTTGTCTGTTGTATGTCCCTACGAACGCTTAAATCTTTAAAACTACGCAACGGATTTTGATGCGGTTTTTTTTAATAGATAGAGTAACTCATGAGGTAGGTTTTTATGTATAATATCATCCATTAAATAGTGGACAAATACCACGGGCGAAGCCGGGGCGGGCCTCTAGTTAACTAATAAAATTCAGTTTTAGACTGAGTGAAGAACTTTAGGAAGATATAATATTTCAAGATTAACCGAAAAAACCTGAGCGAAAACCATAAATAGCCGTAAAATTAAATGACTACGATCAAATGGAAAAAAAACGTTGAACGTGGTAGGTATGAGCCCTATTTTGAGCATTCAAAATATTGGTAAAAATTGATTATCGGATCAAAACCTGAAAGTAATAAATATCATTAATCTGTCTGAGAGCTTAACCTAAAACCATTAAAATGATTGTTTTTTTTCAAGTGGAAAAATGGCATGTTTTATTCGTGTGTAACGTGATATTTTTATTAGGTACTCAATATCACTATGTGACAAAATATGTGTTGTGAGATTTAAGTTCCATTTTGAGTCGTACAAATAACTGACATGACAACTGACAGTGACATAATGTTTTCGCAGAAAAATTCTTAAACGCACCGTTCGTAAAATCGTTGAAAATTTCGAAAACTATTGCGCAAAGCTTTTAATTGCAGAGTGCTTCTGTGCTTTTTCGTTAAAAACTTGTTTGTGAGTGTAGATAAACAAAATGCCCGTGGACCAGATTCAATACTCGGAGAGATATACTGATGACGTATACGAGTACAGGTAAGATATTTCTCAACTTATTTTGAACTTAATTATTAAAGCAAATTATTTCTCTAAATAATTCGTTTAAGGTTTGTAGGGTAAGAAAACATTCCACCTTAATCCTGAAGCGTAGCTAGGGCGTCAAGCCTTTATAGATTGAAAGAAAAGTTACAATAGAGTTGACCTTATGGTATTCTCTCTATATGCGTAGTTTTGATTACAACGAAACTTTATTTATGCATGAATGTTAAAAATACTTATGAAGTAGAATACAGAAGGGTTCTTTTGCGTAAAACATAGTTCAATGACCTTGTTTCTCAATTTAACAGATATATAAACTAAAATGTCTAGCTTCTTGTAGAATGTTGCCCTTGTAGTTTTCTTTGCACCTTTCTCATATATAAACAATCAACTGCTGTAATTTAGTTATAATTTTTGGGTCCAGGATAATGTGAAAAGATTCCACTATATTTAATTATTATTCACTTTAGTTCTTTTTTCATTACATCTTGAATTTTATATTTTCAGACATGTCATCCTTCCTCCAGATATTGCCCGTCTGGTGCCTAAGTCCCATCTGATGACCGAGACGGAATGGAGGAACCTTGGAGTCCAGCAGAGCCCTGGATGGCTACACTTCATGGTGCACAACCCGGAGCCCCATGTCCTGTTGTTCCGCAGGCCTCGGAGCGATATCCCTGCCCCCGTCAATGGGTTAGATACAAAGTCTAACTCGGCTGTTCAAGTATGATTGTGAAAAATTAGTAGATGTTTCAAATTTGAGCTTGACACAGGTGGAAAACTAGTTTTTATTTCTGTATAAATAGATTTCAGTTAGCAATTTCATTATACATGAGAAGGTTTTGTTGTTTATTCTGATGATGTTCAATTTATTTTGTTTCATTGACATTTATACAATTATAAATAGGTAAGTATAAGTTTATGTATAAGAAAAAAGTAATTTACAATAAAATCACATTTTATTCTAATAAGTTTCTCATCTGTGTTAACTCGAACCCTTAGCATACCTACAATTGACTATAAGAAATGATGATTCAATCCTGTCTAGAGCAAATTGTTAAAATATTTATAATATTATCACCTTAATCAACTTTGCATCAATGGAAAAAATTTAAGCTGTATAAATACTTACATATGTAATCTTTAATCTATATTTTATTTTCTTAAATGCCAGTTAATTTTTCTGTACAACAATTTTATTCCTGATTTAGTATAAAATAAATAAAAAGATATTTTCATAAATTAGTTTAGTACATGAAATTGGAGCGATGGTGGCCTAGTGGTACGGACAGCGCCTCACATATGTGAGGTCCGCTGTTTGAATCCGGGCCCACACCTCTGGATTTTTCGAAACCTATGTGTGGATTTGTGCCATTAGCTCGGCGGTGAGGGACAACACCGTGAGGAAACCTGCACATTCAGTGATTTCTGAATTTAGTTCAGTTAGATCTGAATGTGTAACCATGATCCAATTTGTCTGGTTCCCCTCTATGGGTTACGAAGGTCTGATGGCAGTCGCTTCACTGTAATAACCAGACTTGCCAAATCCTGGATCATGGTCAGGGCAGACCCCGTATAGAAATGGGATAAACGCTAGGAAGAAGAGATTTTATTACATGAAATAAAGTTGTTTAAGTAATTATGTGCTTACGTTGTGCTCTTTGCAGACTCTTATTGTTATCATGGTGCTAAATCTATATTATTGAGTCACTGATACAAGATTTCTTTGATCTCATTTTCCTTTGTCAATTGTATGTATGAATTTAGATTTACTTTTAGGATAGAAAATATATAGAATGGGGTGTTTATTATAATTCTTGGGTATAATTAGAATCATGGTACTAGTATCAAGTATGTTCAGCTCAGATTAAGATGTAGATGTATAACATTGGCTAAAGTGTCAAACTTCGTAACTCCATGTCTATTCAAATTACATTATTATTAACTATATAAAATTAAGAGACACATGAGAATAAAAAAAAAACTAAAAAAAAAGGAGTTGCTAGGTCTGTTACTTTAGCGGACAATAAGTGAGTTGGCTATGGTCATTCCATGTTGTATTTTTAGTATACATACAAGTAGTATGAAGGAGAGGATAGCCTCTCCTGCTGAGCATAGGCTCATAATATCTGGGTATGAGAGTAATCTCTATGAGCAACAACTCCTATTATTCAACATTATTATTTAATTTTAATATTATGACATACCTAATGTACCCAAAAGACTTGAATAGACAAAACTTATTCACTTGCAGCTATACATTCTAGTATTGTCTATTCTAGCAGTAAGTTTTTTAATAATATTTTATCAAAGAATAAAGCATTAATCTTGCTTTGCATTTACCAAGAAGTGTATCCTAATATGCGTATGGAACGTAAATAATTTGTGATAAGAATTAGAAATGCAGATGTTATTTTCTATATTGTTTGAAGTTAAGGACTGAATATAACCACAGTATATTATTCATAAAGACAATTCCAATGTGTAAACATGACTGCTGTCCTTAAAATATACTTTTCTGACCAGTATGATAAAATTAATATCATTATTCAAAAATTAAGATTTTTGCTGTTTATATTTATTATTTAAGCATATGAAACCAAGAGGAGTTCAAGAACAACAGTGATTGATTACCCATTTTTTGGAAACTGCAGTTTTCTGGCTTTGTGATAAAAAATATTATGAGACACCAAGTTTACTTATATGCGCAATACATAATATACCGACTGATAACGTTGAAAATAATCATTATGATGTCAAATATCTTCAACTGTATTTTATTGATATTAGTATTATAATACTTGTTTACAGAATTGGAATTGACAGTAAAAATATTAAGATTGGTGGTTGACATGTTAAATTATATAATAATGAAAACACTATTTACCCTGTGCCTTTACTCAGTGTAGATGCCTCAATTGTTAGCAAATAAATAATTGATTATGTTAATTGAATATAACGATTGCATTATTATTCTTCTCCCTTTCACTTGCTTATCTCATTACCAATCAAATACCCTTTTTCAATGTATTTATTTATATGTTTTGTAGAGTTAAAAGATAAGTAGGTTTTTGATAGGAATAAAACAAAGAAATACTATGCTTGAATGTTTATTTGGATTTTATTAACTTCTAAAACATTATAAACAGAGTAAAATATACAAATAAATGCGGAAGGTAGTATATTTTATAAAGTTGCCAATATTAAAAATAATGTTTTCGAAACAAAACTAGTCATCCTACACAATAAACAGAATAAAATTATTAACAATATATTAGTGTAAATTTAATTATTTTTCTTCGTTAAAATAACATAGATTGTGCTTTTTTTCTTAAATACTATATTAGCCAAATTAATGATAAAATATTAAGTAAAACTCGCGAGTTGACCGAAATTTGAAATTGTCGCCGATTAAAAAGGAATAACACAACAGCATCTGAATTCCGGTCGACTTCAGCGATTAAATAATAAAATATAAAAAACCATGATATGGTTAAATCGGAAGTCCTTAATTTTAAAGTTAGCGTCAACAGAGTTACTTAACATTCGTATAAAAGTCATCTCTCCAATATAATCTTATCTAAAAAGGTAGGCAGCTCCTTACTATATTGGACACGTTACAAATCTTCGAAAATTTTGAATGGGACATAAAAATCGTCACACTCAAAAATTACCCTAAGTATAAACGTGTCTCGGTGACATGCCTTTGTCATAGTGAAAAAGTATGGATACATGTTTAGTCTAAGAAGAATACTATCAGACAGTCCGAACCACATAACTGAAGGAAAGTATAGTCAACACTATTTCGCATAGAAGCAGCTCGATTAGTTATATTTTTTCTCTAACGATACATTTTTTGATAACTCGATAATATGTAAATACACAAACATGCATATAAATAACATGCCTGATATTGTTTTGGCTACATCTACTAACTACCAGAACTGCAACGAACCCTTCTGTCTACAGCCAGTCGGCTACTCGCAGTCGGGGCGTCCGCCGCCGGCCGGGCCTCGGCCGCCAGAAGGTCCAACCACTTCCATGTCATATGCCGGTTGCGAGTGAGGCAGTCATCCTTGAGCTCGAGTAGCATTGTACTAAAGCTGTGTCCTAAGCATCGGCAGGCGACGAAGGCCGCGATAGCATTAATAATGGAAACTATCTAAGATTAACAGTACACTTTCCACTAAAACGTAGGCCCATCGTCTCTGGATTCATGGTTAGTATTGCATCATCAAATTGCATTATAAAAACGTCTCAAAACAGGGTTTAAAGCTAACATTGTGATACTATTAAAGCTCTCAGCTCTGTAAAAGCTGACTCAACATTTGACCGTCCAGTCAATATTTCAAAACCAATGACCTGAGTCTTTTTTCGTGATATTTTATACACGTGCCCGTATAATACACAGCATAAAATGATATGGAAATTTACAAGAAGTGATATGATAGTATAATGGAGATTGTACTAATAGATATGTACTTAAACAATTAATAAATGTTAGTATCGATAAATTTGGTACAGTTTTGTTTTAATATAAATGCTTGTTAGCTGTCTTTTTCGTTGGATAGCTTCGTTCTGGCAACACTGTCGAGAGTTGCTATGGTTTTTACCCTCTATCAAGGGCAGCTTAAGAAAAATATTGTGTTGGAAGAAAAGCAAATTTAAAAAGAAATAGAATAGGAACGACTTCATCACGATACGTACTGCAACAATGTCAGGCCCTTATTTATACAATAAGCGTTGCATACGGATATCGTCTCGTTTTCGATAGCTATCATGAACTAAATCCGCACAAAACGGCTAGTACTCTCTAGCTGACTCCAATCAGGCTTCTGATTGAATAAACCATCACCTCAGGAAGCCTGTTTGTTAGAAAATGATGAATGGAATGTTAGAGCTCTTGTATAATAAGGTAGTAGTCATTACAGCATGTGCAATTGTTAGTGATGAGTCGAAAATTAGTAATACTCCCAAACCGAAAGAAAATAAACAATTGTGTTACATTTTCGACAGTGTTGCTAGAGTGATAAGAACAAATTGTACAAAGGAAAGCGGGGTGTTCTGGTGAGTCCCGCGTTTCAGCACCATGTTGGCTCTCGATGTTCGGTTCACTCCTTGGGGGCTGGCTTGCCGTTGGTGTACTGAGGTGGAGCGTTGGAGGTCTGGTTTGGCTGGTCCTCCGACATTACAGACACTAACTCTTCGACGGCGCGACCCAAGTCATCTGGAATAAAAACAAAAATATAGGTATGTTAATGTTAATTTATTTAGTTAATACAATTGTCAGGTTATTATTTAATTAATGGTAGTACAGTAGTTTTATTAATCGTGACTCTAGTTTTTTGACTCTCCTGTTCAATCGTGTTTTAATTACTTAAAACATAATTATAATTTATATTGGTGGACTGCTGTAAATACTTTACCTCAAGGTATACGTCCTGTTAGGTTTGCAGAAACAAAAACGACATCATGTTAATATTAATCATAGACGGGTAAAACCAAAATTGTATCATGCAATAGCCCATGCAAATAAACAGCTCTTTAATTTAAATGTGACTTTTTATGGATTATTATTCAAATGTAACCTAATGCATGACTAACAACAAAACAGTGAATATCGACGTGAAGCGAAAACAATAAACCAAAATGTGGCAACAACAACCAAATCAACGGTGGAACACACAAGTTAAAAAAACGGTGCTGAAAAAAGAAATTAAAAGGAAACCTAAATCGCAAAATAAAAGCCACACACTGACAACACCGTTCGAGAAGGCATACTGAATTGCAGGTGAGATACATTTTTATTATACTACTTTTTCTCGTACGTCGTTCAAATAATTATTCGTTAAACATTTATAAACTAATAAATAGTAAGTAGGTGTACTTTAGACCCTCAGAATGGACATGAGCGAATCGAAACAACATTACGTATTTTTTTCATTCGCTTTTTTGTTTTAATTTTATTATTTGTTTCTAATGATGGCTTTCTCATATGAGAAATAGACTAGATTTTACTGATGTTTAATGATTTTTTTGACACATCTGTAAATATTACGTATGCTAACAATAACCTGCCTAACAACCGCCTGCGTATTTCCATCTAGCGGATTTTGAGAAGATCTTTATACTTTAATCGTGTCTAATCTTCACAAAGTTTTAGTTCAGACAGTAATTGGTCAGTGATGCCTTCCTTAAGTGTCGGTAGCTGACCTGCGCAGTGCATGAGCGAGTGCAGCGCGTGCGGCGGCGGCGGCGGGCGCTCGCCCTCGCGCGCCGCCTCGCCGCCCCAGCGCGCGCCGTCTGACACACAACACAGTTACCCAACACTGCTCACAAGTCTTAATAAGGTATGTAGGCCCCGGGATTTAGGGTAGGGCGCTGTTGGGCGACGGCCCGGGGCGCCGAATGACTAACCAATCCTTTAGGCCGCCTTAGAAATCTCGCCCAGGGCGCTGGTAGAGTTAAAACCCACCACTGGATTCCCTAATGATATCTCTTTATTAAGTACATATTAATGGTCGTGATTTAACAAACTTTTACACTCCTTTGGACATCATAATTGAGTGATTTGTCTTCCACATTTCACACACTAATCTGATCTGATGACTTGCAGGTTTCCCCACGATGTTTGCCTTCACCGGAGATCTAGAAAGAATTTTCATAACCACCCCCCATATACCAAAACACGAATAACATCGACCCAAGTTTACACCCCTGAGGTGCCCCTTCAGCTCCCTATTTAACATACTTTTGTAATTGTGTTAGTGACAATACATTAATTACATGAAATCCGTGCTGGAACTGGAATTCCTACTTAAATTGATTAACCAAAACAGACAGGGACCTTTATAATATGGTCCTTCTTCTAGCATCAACCCTTGACGTATTTCTTTTAATTATGTTTTTAAAGGAAGATGTTTCACTGGGTTTTCTTAAGTTTATTTGCGTAAATACTAATCGTAACCTTAAATCTAGGTTACAAAACCATTCAATACTCACTGGTTTGCGCCTCGTGGTAGAGCCCGTTGTGCATCTTGGCGGGCGAGTCGGTGGCGAGCTGCGACGCGGTCACCGAGCGAGTCTGCAAAGTGCCCGTGCGCGCCGGCGGCGAGCCTTGCGCCGGCTGGAAGAAGAGACGTAAGTGTTAGTTGTGATACTTAATCGAATGCTTTACTGAGGTCCCTTAACATAGCAAGAACCATAGTACTAAATTCTTTAAAAAATATATACAATAAATAAAGCCGGGGCGGCGAGCCTTGCGCCAGCTGGAGGAAAAGAGGTATGCGTTAGTTGTTATACTAAATTAAATGCTTTACCGAGGTCCCTTTACATAGCAATTTTGACCCGCCTGGTGTAATGGTCAAGATGTTGCCTATTACGCAAGGGGTCGCGGGTTCGATCCCCGCACAGGACAAACATTTGTGTGCATGAACATGTCTGTTTGTCCTGGTCTGGGTGTTATATGTATCTATTTAAGTATATTTGTAATACCACTGTTGATTCTGATGTCTGTAACACAAGTGCTCAAGCTACTTAACACGGGGTCAGATCAATGTATGTGATGTTGTGAAATATTTATTTATTTTTTTATTTAATTACCATAGTACTAAATTCTTTCAAAATGTATACTATCGTAATGTGTAGTGCCAGCATAGCATATTACTATCCGATTTCTTCCCGTTGGTGTCGTACCAAAAGGTAAGTGGGGGATGGGCAGAAAAATTCCCGTGTTTGATCGTTTACTTTATGGTCCCCAACCGGCCAGCCCAACGTAAGACTACGTCCAGCCGAGGACTTCAAACAAGCTGTTATCGTGTTTAAGATTATGATGATGACTTTTGATATAAATACAAAAGCTTTTGACTATAACTCCTTGCTATGATTGAATTTTATTAGTATTTCGGTTGCTTTGTGTTTTAATAACTTTAAAGCTCTTATTAATACTTGTGCTTAAAAAAATAAAAATTGACGTATCAAGCCGCAACATATTTCATAAAAATCTTACCTCATCCAGCAGCCTCCTAAGCCTCTGCAGCTGTGCCTCCAGCTGTCTATTGTGCTCCTCCAGGATCTGCATGCGTGCCTCCAGGCGTCCCTTGTGCTGTCGCAGCAGGCGAGCTTCGGCCATCATATCCTTGAAAAGGAAAATAAGTGAGTTACACACTAATTCTAGTTCACACTCATTGACAAGAGCCAATGTAACTTTATTCTTTGGGCCCCATAAAAATAAATAAATGAATATCAAGTGGTGACACATGTCACTTTACAGTAATTACAATTCTTTTTAGGGTTCCGTAGCCAAATGGCAAAAAACGGAACCCTTATAGTTTCGTCATGTCTGTCTGTCTGTCCTGGCTCGTTCTCCGCCGTTTCTGAACCGATTGCCACGAAAATTGGTGGAGAGATGTATAGTGATAATTCAAGAATTGGTTTTTAAAATAATCGAAAAATAATTACTTTTACCCCCCCTCCAATACAGCGAAAAGTAAATTCGAAAAAAAAAATTCGACTTACCCCATCGTGTGGGGTATCGTTAAAAAGGTATTTTTAAATACAATAAAACTTGCCTTGAAACCATGTGGATCAAACACCCCAGTCACGAGATATATTAATACAAAGTTAAAATTAGAGCGTCCCCCCCCCTTAACTTTTGAAATACTATTACAATAATTCTGAAAAAAATGTCCTGTATACCTCCAAGTAAGCACTTTCAACGAAAACTATAGTGAACTCGGTATCATACATAGTTATTTTTATACAACTCGACCAACTTATGACGTGCAGTTGCCCTTACTAAATGGTGTCTTAAGCGGTCGGGCCATCTTTTAGCTACGGAACCCTTACATGGGCGTGTCCGACACGCTCTTGGCCGGTTTTTAATTCTGTAACACAAGTGATCAGATCATCAGTCAAATCAATGTGATGTTGCTACAATCAAATACAAAGGGATTTTGCTACAATCGTTTATTTTGTTAATAGTTTTAAAATAGCTATGTATTTGCTTAGTAGTAATTGCTTATTTTTGCACATCTTTTTATTGCTTGTACTTCTTAATTTATTTTGGAAGCAGTCAATATTCCCATTGTAATTTTTAAAGATGTCTTAACACCTTAAAATCCTGAAGCGCCGGAACCTTCTCGGACAGTATTTTTGTTTCTTACCTGGTCAACAGGAGCGTTCCTGTTCTCGTTGACGTTGAGCTGCTCTTCGGGCGTGGACCCTGGAGTCTGCTTCGCTTTCAGCCGTTCATACTCTGCTTGCAGGCTAGCATTCTCCTCTTCCAGCTCCCTGAAATCGTAAGTGTTTACAATGATATAGTGAGATTCCATTTATAGATGGACCAGCGGGCGCCCGCGACTTCGTCCGCGTGGATTTCGGTTTCTTTATCACCTATTTTTCCCGTTAGTGGTGGAATTTTTAAATATTCTTTAAAAGAGGATGCCTACGTCATATTATCTTTATGAATGCAAAGTCTCAGCCCGATCGATTAAAAAATGATAAAGTTTCATACTAACGTTCATCCCCTATTTTACCCCCTTGGGGGTTAGAATTTATCAATATTATTGCTTAGGCGATGCCTACGTCATAGTAGCTTTATGTATACAAAATATTAGCCCGATAGGTTTAAAATTGACAAAATTTCATACTACCGTTCATCCCCTATTTTACCCCCTTGGGGGTTGAATTAATCAAAATCCTTTCTTAGCAGATGCCTACGTCATAACATCTACCTGCATACCAAATTTCAGCCCGATCCGTCCAGTGGTTTGGGCTGTGCGTTGATAGATCACTATGTCAGTCAGTCACCTTTGAGTTTTATAGATATAGATTGACTGAGTATTTCCCACTCATGGCCAATTTTTGTCCATGTCTATTGAAAGCGACATTACTTCTCCGAAATCACCCATTCCCTAATGATAGACGTATTTCTGCGGAGCGAGTTATTTAGATCGGGAACCGAGGTCCTTACTACACTGTTGTATATACAAAGTCCTGGCGGAAACTCTGCTTGCGCATATATAGGTTCGTATGGAAATATCGCAATTAGTATGGGAGCGCGTTTCAGCGCCATCTGTTGAGTTGTGTCGGAACTACACCTTTATCTCTATGTAGATAGGTGTCGCCACTGTAATTATTCAGCTCATCATACCTGATCATGGCCTCCAGCTCGTGCCTCTGCTCGCGGTGTATGATGGAGACGACCTGCACGGGCGAGCGCGGCGCCTCGTCGCCGTCCGCGCCGCCGCTGCCGTTCAGCGACTGGCAGTACGCTGCGATCAGCTGGTGCTCCTCATCGCTGTAGGAAGGAGAGGTAAGTTGTGATTATTATCGTTATTATGAACGAGTAAAAGGAAATTGAATAAGAATAAGAATAAAGTAATTTATTTATTGGCATTAAAATACAAAATAAACATTCACACAGATTAATAAGCAATGAATGGGAGTCCACTCAAGCATTTGTCGCGGAGCCCAGTGAAACCACGACGCTGTTCTTCCGTGGACGCCCTAAATATAAATAGTATCAGTACTGCGCGCGCACAGTATTGGAATCTGTTTCGATTTGAGGTATTTAGGTATTTAGAAACGTGTCTATTAAAGTAAATTGTTTTAAGGGTTGCCTATTTATATGACAAAAAAGAAAAGGTCCCAATATAGTGCCTTGAGGAGCACCACAAGAAAAGCAGCTTCTATCAAGTATCAGATTGATTTTGTTCACGATTTGTTCTCTATCTGACGTGCACTATTGAATTATCTTGGAGACTTAGCCGACACATTATAATTCTATGTCCTACAATAAATATATCTATGGGCCTGCGTTGCCTGAATACAAATAAATAAATAAAATAAAATAAATAAATAAATAAATGAATTTGACTATAAATACGAGTCGAATGTTTCACAAAAGTCGCAAAATTTGCAATTTACCATTTACAATAACTTAATGATCAATTATTATAATTTTATCACTCAGCGTGTGCTGCGGTATTACATCTTCTGAATATTACGTTTTACAAATATTTTAATATGTAGGTTCAAGCGCCTTCTCTCTCGACTTGCCCGGCATAGTGCATTAGTCTCTCACTTTTTAAATGTTCTTTTTAATAAAATAAACAAAATATAATTCCGCCTCCTCACCTATCAGGCGTGTCGGTCGGGCGCGCGCCGCGCTCGACCTGCGCGAGGCGCGTGGCGTACAGCTCCAGGCGCGAGTGCATGTCGTCCGCGCCGAGACCTGCGCCTGCGCCCGCTGCGCCGTGCTGCGGCGACGGCGCGGGGGACTCCAGCGCGTCGCCTGGAATAACAGATTTACTATTAGGAAGAGTTAGTAAAAGTATCAGCCTTGTTATTTTATTTTTTTTTATTATTAAAGGAAACATACAGCATTTTATAATATTTATAAATACATTTTAAAACCTTATGTGATACATTAGTCTAAAAGGTTATTTGCTTAACGCAGCAGAAATTTGTCGGATCCACTAACAGTCTATGCAGCTTGATTGGTTAGAGGACTTGCCCGGATTGCAAGAGGTGCTGGTTTCAATCCCAGCGGAGATGAGGATTTTTATAAGTATCAGCCTATTGAATGTCCCACTATAGATCGAAGACCATCCAGAATAATCGGGAAACCTATCATCATTTAAAAAATCATGTTTTCATTACAGAGTTGGACCGGTTCAATCAGAAACCTGAGCCTTTCGTTTCCCTGAGTTTAGGTTAGACCGATCCGGAAATCAAAAGCAGAACTTGGAAGTCGTGGATTTTTTAAACGTGTAGTTATCCTCTTAAATAATTGACTAAACCGTAATAAAATTTTCCTTACCTTCAAGCACGGTCTGCACGGGCAAGTAGCCCACTCGCGGATGTTTCTTGAAGTACCTAGCGGACTTAAATTTGTTGCGAAGGGCTCGAGTGAAGTCACGCACGTCTTCTCCTGATGTTGTCTGAAATGTAAACAATAAAACATTCATAAATCATCATATAAAAACTCACTATGTTCTTCTGGTCTTATAGAATAACTAACTATATTTTTCTAGTCTTTTTAAATCTTTTACCAACCATTAAACACGTTTTGTATTTGGTTCTTAAAGTTGTCAACATTGAAGTTAATTTTGTTCCATTGCTAAATAAGTACATTGGTGTTGATACTTACAGCAGTGCAGTATTCCTGCATGGGATGGGTGAGCTTGTGGTTCTTAGCCTTGCGGCCGCTGAAGAAGCACTTCTGACACATGTCGAAGTTGAAGCACTTCAGGCAACGGTATCTGGAAAAGAAATATTATTTGAAATAACCAGTTTTCCAGAGTCTAACGTAAAATAGTTGTTGCTAAAGATATAAGATTTATTTTGAAGTTACAAAATATGTTTTTATTTTTTTATAGGAGGCTGTCAGGAGGACCTTACTCCTGATGGTAAGCGGACATATAAGTTTGACTGGCACAATAGTACAAAGTACCCATTGAGCCAGTCACCCTCACACTGAAGTCCTGCAAAGATGCCGCTTCACGCCCCGCCTAAAAAGCCCAGGATCATAGGAGGAAGGAAATACGTGAGCTGGAAGAGCATTCTAAGAGGTTATAGCACCACGTAAAAAAAAAGGGAAGGAAGGTACGAACTGCAGCCCGTCCGCGACGCGTTGTAAAGTCTTATTTTTTCCTTTATTCGTCTCTTTCTCTTTTTCTGGATTGCCTAAGTCTGTCTGATCTGACTGAGTCTGTCTGATCTAAGCGCTAACCTAATCAGAAGGCTAAACTAACCTGAACCCAATGATGGGGTACTCCTTGCAAATGTTGCACTTGGCCTGGTGCCTGGCGCTCTCGGCGGCGGCCAGGCGGTGCAGCACGGGCAGCCACACCATGGACTGCGGCTCCTTCTGCAGCCACTGCAGGAAGTGGAACGCCTCGATGTACTGCAGCTGCCCGTCCGCGTCCCGTTCTAGGGTCTTCTCTTTGCCGTCTTCTTTTTCTTTGTTGTCTTTTTCTGGATGGTGAGAAATGTGTGTATTTAAATCAAGACAAACGTCTTTTTCTGTCTGTAAAATCAGGAAGTTAATTCTTTTTCTCCCCAATCGGCTAGTCTCCCAAAAGTGGAGAATTGGGCTAGTTCCCCACAATTGGGGATTTGGCTAGTCCATCACAAGTGGAGATTGTGGCTAATCCACCACAAGAGGGGATTTAATTTTTCCGGAAATCCTCACTATTAAGACATAGAGACAAGATAAACTCAGAATTTTTAAATCAACAATAATTTATCAAGATAAATGATATAAAAACACCAATGTTTTAAAATAGTTGAAGCTGGAGTTGTTCGCGAAATCCCCTAGTTTAATGTCACAAAATATTGAATAAAAATTACAATATAGTTACAGGAATGATATAATTACCTGCTGTGGTTTTCCTGTCGAGAGTGCCTCCTTTAGGAGCCTCTTTGGTAGCAGCGGAGGCCTGCTCGAAGCAGCTTCGTACGGACGGCTCGATGTTGGAGCCCCCGAAGGCAGCCACTTCACCCAGCTGTCGTGGCACCTGGAAGAGAGTTATGATTAGAATCGACTGGTCTTGATCCGACAAAAGGTACGTTGACATTGTGTTTCTAAGGCTCGTATTAATAAATCGTACTCAACTCGCAGCTCGATCTTGAGTATGTCATTCACATACAAAACAGCACGTCAAATTCGCGCTTAAGATCGAGATCCGAGTTGAGTGTGATTTATTAATACGAGCCTAAGAATTTTACACAAACAGAAGACGATCTTATGTATCCAATGTGTTGGTTTGTTTGTCGTTGTTTAAAAGTTGACTGTTTTTAAGCAATTCAAAAGCAAGCTCGGTGGGCTTTAAAACGAGGGAAGCCACAAAGTGTATTTTTTATAAATATTTCATAATCAGGTACGAGTAGAGTGTAGATGTCAACATCCACATTAACTGGTATCATTTGTATGCAATACTTACTTGTATGCAATCGTGTAGTAGTAATCCTAATTTTCGTTGGTCGGCGCGACACGACGGGTCAGCGATTAGTCTGAATAGATATCTGGAAAGAGGAAGAAAAAAGAAGATTAGGAAGCATCAAAACTCTGGTACAAGGCGGCGATAAACACTACACACGGTATTTAATGATCTTCTTCGTTTTTTTTTATAGATGCTTTATTATAAAAGTAGTATAATAATTAGTCCAACATCCTTTCCGCAAGCCCCTTACGAGTAAAAGCTAGTATTGATTATGTTTCTCCAGTTTGAGCCATGAAGTCGTTCTCAGGCAGAGGGCACGTACACCAGGCTAGAAGATGCTCTTTTTCCTAGGCGCTAAAGTCCGGTATCCTACCTATTATGCTTCTCCTTAGTCCCTTAGAGCAACGGCTTATGAAGGAGTTTGGCAGAGTAAGAGGGACGTTCACCAGGCTAGAAGATGCACTATTTCCTACGCAGATCTGCCCGGTCCGCTGGCTGTCGTTCACGTTGAGCAACCAGTTGATGGACAGGTCCAGGCAGAAAGGTATGTTCACCAAGCAAGAAGATGCTCTATTTCTTAAGCGGAAACGTCCAAAATCCTCTCACCTTTATTTCCTCTTAAGTCCAGCTTGTGAAGGAGTGTGCTTCTCTAGTATGTGTAATCAACGAGGTTTTACAAGACAGAAGGTGTTCTATTTCCTAGACAGTAAAGTCCAGTATCCTACCTATACTTCTCCTCGAGGTGTCCCTTGCAGAGCAGCACGAGGCCGACTTTGAAGCTCAGCACGCGGATCTGCCCCGTTCGCTGGCTGTCGTACACGTTGAGCAACCAGTTGATGGACAGGTCCAGGCATAGAGGAACGTTCACCAGGCTTGGGTTTTCTGCTGCAATCACCTGGAAGAAGTCATTTAAGGTTTGGGTAAAGTAATTCATGTTCAATAAATGGGTTTTAGATGAGCCGTAAAGCGGATGAGTATAAGGATGGTGGTAAGAAGGTACCCAATTTTTGTGCCAGCTTAGGAAACATCCCAAGCATCCCGTAGGTGTTATTAGAAGTGTCTAAGACTCGTATTAATAAATCGCACTCAACTCTGAGATCGATCTTGAGTGCGAACTTGACATGTCATCATTCCCATATAAAACAGCACCTCAACGGTCAAGTTCGATCTCAGAGTTGAGTGCGATTTACTAATACGAGCCTAAGGGAAATTCAAGCCTTGGCAGTGCCGGTTTTAACTCTACCAACACCCTAGGCTACTGTGTTTCTACGACGCCATTTACGACTAAGTAAACTTTGAAATATGTATTAGGATAGGTCGGGATCGCCTGTGGCGCCCCTTTTATCCGGTGCCTCGGGCCGTCGCCCCACCCTGAGACCGCTACTGTTCCTTGGCAATGGACAGAAGTGTTCGAAGTTGGGCTATATAATCACCACGCATCAGCATTGGTTAACAACCAGTCCAGGAGTGACCTTGCATATTACTCTGCTATTTGTAGAAAGATTTTCAATTATCCAAGTTTAGTTTACAACGTTTGAGTAAGAAATAAACTAATATATTTCCTTACCTCGTAAAGAGAAGTGAGCACAGTGATCATGTCAGGAATGTCGATGAGCCTGTCATTCTGCGCGCGCAGGCCGTGCGAGTCAAACGCCTCCAGCGCAGCCGGTAGCTGCAGCATGTGCACTGGAAAAATAAAGGATATTGTTTTACTAACTGATATTGTAAATACAATAACTACATTTTTCCCGGCTTGGCCAATATTACAATCAGTTGGATACGAAGGATTATTAATAATATGTGTCCTATTATCATATTCGAAGCTTCGAATAAGTGCAAATAAAAATAAAATAAAATAAAATAAAATTGTGTACAAGTGCATGCGCAACCACAGCTGCACTTTTCCTCACTCTTACATCCATAAATCAGTTGCAGATACAATGGCGCACCGTGCTTCCAAAACTCTTCAGGTTTGTATTTCAGTAATTCCCGACAGGAAAACCCAGACCGCAATTTTCGGTCCAACCCGGGAACTGCGCTACGGAGGCAGTTATCTTTAAAGATATATCTGTATAGATCTTCTTCGGGTGATCCCAATGGGTGGCCTCCAGTCCGTAGCTAGAATAATTATTTATTGTATATCTTTAGCAATACTTACTGCACAGTGCCTTCTGCACCGTCCTGAGCTTGAGTGCGGTCCGGTACGCGGAGAAGCGCACCTCGTTGAGGTCCGCCAGCGAGTTCATGAGGTCGATCATCTTCGGGTGGTCCCAGTGGGTCGTCTCCAATTCGTGGCTGGAAAGATAAACAAGAGTTGAATGAAGGAAATCAGGTATGCCATATTTTACTTCTACCTCAAAAAACTTAAATGAGAATATTTAAATGTACGGAAAACAATACAGACTAAACGATTCTGTCAAAAATGTTCAATCGATTTTCAACTTAATGGCGCTAAGTTATACTTAGTTTATTATCATTTATCGGCCCCTGCACGTGCATACGCCGCTGTCACCGCTGCCACCAAGCGATCCGCTACCGCTCCGCACCCCGAGCGGCAGCCAACCAAGGGGATCAACATTTCCCGAATGTCTGGTTCTGTTGCACCTTCCGAGCCACAGAGCCAGATGAAGAAATGTGATGCAGATGGTTTCACATTGGTGGAGAAGAGGAGAAGGAAGCCCACAAACAAAAACCTATGCGGCACAGCACCGACAGGGTGCAATCATCTGCTGCGTCCGGCCGCGCCGACGACGCTGCTGTACCTGTCGCGACTACATTACTCCACGAAGTCTGAGGAGATTGTGGAGTATATTCGATTAAAGACCAAATTCACCCTGAGGGTCGAGCGGTTGGAGTCTCGTCACAATGTGAATTTTAATTCTTTTGTGCTGAGAGTGCCGACCGAACATCTGTCGACCTTTATGAAGGAGGAGTTTTGGCCGAAGGGTGTCATGTACCGGCGATTCAGAGGTCGGTTGCCGGACACCAGATTGCGTCACACGTCGCCGGTAGAGACAATACGTGTGAAATAGCAATTTAACTAACATAGATATTAAGTTGTATTTACTAACAAAATCTGTTTTATTCTTTTATATATTTTAGTTTGTAAGGTATATATTGACATGTTTACGTTAATATTGTATACGGAGTGTATTGGCTACTGCGATACAAGCAAATTTTGCTTAGTGCAGAGTCATTAGATATAAGTATATAATGTAAACATGTTTTTCGTGTAATAAATAAATAAAATAAATAAATAAAATTTGAAGACAGCACATCAGTCTAATGCAAACTGCATTCGTCTGATGACGCTGTTCACTTCTACTGTACTTCAAAAATATTATTTTTTCTACGAATATAAACTTTATTTCTGGATCTAACATTATTATCCTAGCGGTCGTCCTGGTCGCTTCCTCGGCCATTGCCTCGGAATGTAAGGTCCTCTTTCCTGCTCCTTCTACTCGCACCTCGCACGGTCTTCCAGAGTAGAAAGACCAGACTATTCTTTAAATGATAGACCTAAAATACTTATGAAGTATGTTACTTAAGTGTTGTTAAGTACTCACTTGATATAGTAAGGTACGTTGGCGGGCGTGACGGCGCGCTCCCAGGGCGGGTCGACGGAGCCGGCGAGGAAGCCCTGCGCCGCGCCCGCGCCGCCGTCGCGCGCCACGCCCGCCAGCTGCCGAGCGCGCTCCTCGCCGCCCGAGCACAGCGCCGACACCCTGCAAAGAAGCACATACAAAATTCAAGATTTCAAAATATTCTTTACTAGCTGACCCGACAGACTTATCCTGTCAAAAAAAATTTGTAATCTGGCAGGGTTGTTTTTAGGGTTTTCCCGGAAATTGTTAGATTTTTTCTCGCCCTAAGAACCATCCTTGGACTTCAACAAACATTAAAAAAAAAACAATTGGCCAAATTGGTCCAGGCTTTGCTAAGTTATGCGATTACATATCAACATTAAATCATCAGAAAACTACAAAATAATGACTCTACTACCCAAGAATCGGCAAGAAACTCGACACTCATCAGACAGGGTAAGTCTCAGATGGCAGTAGCTGCCATCATCTATATTAATGTAGTATAATAAAGCTGAAGAGTTTGTTTGTTTTAACGCGCTAATCTCGGAAGCTACTGGTTCGAATAGAAAAAATCTTCTTCGAAATCCACGCGGACGGAGTCGCGGGCGGCTACATATAAAATGTAACCATACAGAGGACCACAGTGAAGTAGCACTTTGTAATTGTTTTGCTGCTTTTGCCGGTGAGTAAAGTCGCCAGGGATTGGTTGAGGAGGCAGCGCAGTGGCGTCCATCCTAGCACACTCCCCGACGAGCCTAACCTTGCCTAGCCTCTGTTGTTTAACACTCACCTCGTGTTCAAATCATCGAGCCTTGCGAGCAGATGATCAGGCAGCTGAATCTTATCCCTGCCTAACGCTTGGGCTTGCGCATGCAGCTCATCAGCCAGGCGTCGCAGCGGCGGCAGCTGGGCGCGCGCTCGCGTCACGGCGTCGAGTTGCGCCCGTGCGTCGCGCGCTTAGGCGACGCAGCGACGAGACTAACCTTGCCTGGCCTCTTTTTTTTACACTCACCTCGTGTTCAAATCGTCCAAGCGCGCCAGAAGGTGATCAGGCAATTGGATCTTATCCCTGCCTAACGCTTGGGCTTGCGCATGCAGCTCATCCGCCAGGCGTCGCAGCGGCGGCAGCTGCGCGCGCGCCCGCGTCACGGCGTCGAGTTGCGCCCGTGCGTCGCGCGCGTAGGCGACGCAGCGACGAGACTAACCTTGCCTAGCCTTTGTTGTTTAACACTCACCTCGTGTTTAAATCATCAAGCCTTGCGAGCAGATGATCAGGCAGCTGGATCTTGTCTCTACCCAGCGCCTGCGCCTGGGCATGCAGCTCATCAGCCAGGCGACGCAGCGGCGGCAGCTGCGCGCGCGCCCGCGTCACGGCGTCGAGCTGCGCCCGCGCGTCGCGACGAGACTAACCTTGCCTAGCCTCTGTTGTTTAACACTCACCTCGTGTTCAAATCATCCAATCGCGATAGCAGATGATCAGGCAGCTGAATCTTGTCTCTACCCAGCGCTTGGGCCTGCGCATGCAGCTCATCCGCCAGGCGACGCAGCGGCGGCAGTTGCGCGCGCGCCCGCGTCACGGCGTCGAGCTGCGCCCGCGCGTCGCGCGCGTCGCCCGGGCCGCGCCACGACGCGCGCGCCGCCTCCGCGGTCTGCACGCGCGACGCGAGCTCGTCTAAGGAGGTGGTGAAGGTGCGGACGCGCTGGAAACAGAAAATGTTCAATTAGTTTAAGGTAGACAGTTTGATAGACCAGGCCGAGAGATAGCTGGGCTGCAGCGTTTGAAATGGCGACAGACGGCGCACAACAGAGCAGAGAGGCGAGTGGATCTCGTGTAGGAGGCAGAGATCCACTTCGGGTTGTAAGTTAGTAAGTAAGTTTAAGGTAGGTTTAAAGGTTTTTCTTAGCAGTTATTGTAATTTATTTAAAGTACGAAGGATGATAGCATGAATTAAAGTACGCCATCCTATTGTCTTTCGAGAAACTAACCAGTAATTAATCTACTACATCATGAAACTTGTTTGTTTTGGCAAATAGACAACCACTTCACACCAAAAGAAAAAAAAACTATTTGTACATAACTTTTCCATTATTATTATGTACCTACATATATTTTTAGGGATTAATGTTAGAACGTGTACATTATCGTGTACCATTGAGTGAGATTGATGATTTACCATTGACAATAGCTGCTCTTGCAACTGCTGGGTCGATGACACTTCGATAAGCGACTTCTACCTAACCACTCTAACCCCAAAACCAGACTGACGCAATTCCTGGACAAAAGTTTTCATAGTGCATGGCATGGCGCCACCAGAACCAGGGTCAGTCAATCGTCATTGTGAATGTGTAGTGGCAGAGACCTTGCCGGCAGCCTTGCGCGCGCGGCTCGACTTACGCATGCGTACACGGGACATGCGACACGCGTCGGCAACTGCATTCGGGCTTTTGAAATTTGTTCTTGTTCTTACACTTTATACTCGAATAATAATAAGTCATTATGAATACTAACCAAGACATGTCTATATGCCATGCTGAATTGGATGATGATAAAGTTTGTCGGTTTGATTTTAACATGATTATTATTACAGTCAGCGTCAGTTTGTGGTTCCGTGGCGGTGGAAGGTACGTCTACAAAGAACATTACTTTGTAGATAAGTTCTTAGCCTTGTTGCATTATACTTTTTTCTTGTGTTAAATATTATAAGTTAGGATATTTTGTTAGACTTTCAGAAGGATAATATTAAGGACCCAATAAAAAATACACGACTTTATGTTCCTCATGAGCGTTGTGTTTCTTAGATGGAACCACAATCTTTGTCTAGTTTATAGGACAATCGCACAAATGCGTTATCAGACCACGCACATCTTAATTATAGTTTTCGAATGATTGCGTATTGCATTTAATGGTCCAACGACCCAAGAATGGCTCCACTGCCAATTGATTAATTATTGTGGTACTCGCAACAATTAATTGTATTCGATCGTTTCAGTGCTGTCGGCTGATTGTTATTTAAAGGGAGACGAGTGGCGCCGCGGTCCAAACCAATCGTTGACTGAACTAAGTACATAGAATGGACTTTGGCTGCTTTAAAGGCAGACTTATCACCAAGGAGACAACGAAGCTTAACCTAGTTAGTTTAAGAAACTTGGGTGTCCATGGCATTTATTTGTGTTTTAGGTCTGTTTGGATCCGGCTGGCTTGACAGGCTACTTGCAGCCATAATAACAGCCTTGGTGGTTTCCTATCAGCTTTGATGTAAGATCCATTAGGCTCGATATTAGAAAATTGGGTGTCAGGGCAGGTAAGCTTATTTATTATTTTCTTTCTATGAAAGAGTATAGTTACAAGAAAGAATGTAAGTAATGTTAGGTAATCTAGCGTCTTTGTACATGTTCTGCTTAGATTGAATAGCGTAAATAATACCTAGGTCCAAGGACACAATTTCATGCTCCAAAAACAAGTCAAGAGAAAAACTCCCACGTTCCATTGCCGAAACGTTCTCAAAAGGGGCCGGCAGAAAACGCGACGACGCACAAAGGCTTGTCGCTGACGACTATTTTTCACATCACACCGTCAGTTTAACACGGAATCGTTACCAATTTGGCACGAGCGACGCCCACCCCCCGCGGCGATACAAGTGCCTATCAATTGTGTATTAGGGGCGAAAAAAGCGTAACGCCAAATCGGTACATTATTCGACGCCGCTGGCGCTGTAGCCCTCAAAAGGGTTGGATGAAGTATAAACGCTGGAAGTGATACATGATTTGACGTGTATCTCTTTAAGTTATTATTGCCAAATAGATAGGTTAGTTGTACAGATGATCCTGATACCCTTTGCAGTATCATGCTGTGCGTTTGCATTGCACCACATTCGTAACAGTGTTGACATTCTCGTATGTGTCATATTCTAAGGGGTTATTTGTTAAATAAGTTTATGCTAATCATGGCATACAAAGCCTGTTCCTAGATGTTTTTTTGACTATAAAGCTGAAGGATTTTCTCCATTTTAGTAGAAGCGAATGAGACCCACAATATTCGAGCATAATCGTGACAATCGGCCAAAAACACAGGTACAATAATAGTTTCACAGTCGCATGTTGAGAGTTTCCTTTCAACAGACCCCCGCTTCAAACAGGTCCCTTATCCACTCAACCGTCCGGCGCGCTTTATGACTATGTAAGCATACGTCCGGGTCCGCGCGGCCCGTCACAGCGTAAAATTGCGGCTTGTGAACTCTCGAAAAATGCTTCATAACTCATTACCTAAACGACCTACAGCTACAAAAAAAATATTGTGCTGAAGCTGATTATATACACTACCACACAACATATATTTTATTATATAAAATTTCATAATTTTTTCTGTATTTGGGCCAAAAACATACAAAACCTTGAATAAATGCTTATTTAATTATTTCAACTTAACTTTTTTGGCATAATTAAATTTGATTGTGACAATTAAAAAATATATTATTAATCTGGGCTGAATTACCTTTCAAATGATACCAAAATAATTTTGTGTTATACAGTTGTTGAGGTACAATAAATTCATAAAGATTACCTCCTCCCTCACATTGGTCATCGCTGGTCGCGTCATGAGTAGGTAACTTTCATGTTATTTTAAGAAATCTTCAGCAGACCTAATGTATTTTTATCAAATAATTATAAAGGTATGTTAATAACAAACTAATGAATCTTCAATAAAACAAATTTTATGGAATAGTTAGAAAAAACCTTATCGGCGGCTATTGTTTGTACACGAAAGTTACAGCCTCTCGTAATAATGGGTTTACTCGATATTCATCGCCGTGAAAGAAACACCACAGGAAATATGTGGTTCTCCAATCATAAAGATTAATAAAAACCAACTGAATTATATAATAAAACAAGTTCTAACGACATAATCAGCAGTAATTCCACGCGCATGCACAAGTCCCTCAAAACACAGGTAACACTAAACAAAAAAAAATATTATTCAGTCCAGAAAGCATACTATAGTGCCATCTATGATTTTTTAAGTGTATTAGTTAATAGAGTATCGTTCTAAAAGCTCGGGCTATCGTCACAGGCCAACAGATGGCGTTTTAAAGCAGTTTTATACACCAAGAATTTTTTTTCTCTGTTGGATACTATAGTATCCACGGACGTAAGTTTACATATTTTTTTTGGATACTATGGTATCCACGGACGGTTGAGTGGTTATCATCAGGCACGTAACCTTTCTGCCAACTAAGTATAAAAAAGATTTGCGATTGTTCCCCACTCTGCTTGTTAGTTAACTATCAGGTCCCGCCCAAGGGGAATCAGGTTTATCAAGAAAGTTGTTATAGGGCGTCCCTTGAGGGCGGCCAAATATTAAGATGGACTCGGTTGTTTTTCGCCTATCGTTTTATTTCATGGCTTTGAGCGGTGGATAAAGTTTCTCGTTGAAAATGTATTTTCATCTGATTTTGACGATATTTTGAGAACATAATATTTGTAAGACCTAGTCTAGATCAGTTACGTATATAGAACGATTTGATAGCGATGAAATTCCATTCCGTTCCAATTAACCTGGCCCATGGACATAATTTTCTAAAGATTTTCTCTCTCAAATAAGCATATCCTTTAATATTCATAGTAGGTAGGTACATGATTCAAGCCAAGTTTGGAGCTAGGCAATGATAGTGTTTGTGTAAGTCACAAAAGTTGTTACAGGTACCTATTTTATTTATAGTTCCAAATTCCAAGAGGCACGAACCTACAAAAAGCCCGACACTTCTATCCGTCCTATGTTCGCGAACACTGCTTAATATTCACAGGCCCGCTCATGTGACAGATTGCATTTACCTACCAAATACCCGAGTGTATCACTTACCCGGCTTAGTACGGAATAAGCGTTTTATACGCACGGAGAGGAAATCTTAACGTTAATACGTTTCCTGTGAAGCATTTAGCTTTAGAATGTTTCCTGTCGATGAGGGAGTAGGCCTTTGTAGGCATTTTGCCGGCATAAAAATCGTTCGATTCATGTTTTAAATCCTGTAGATTGAATTCAAACCAGGAATGCATCGAATGATTAATTCATGAGTTCCGGGTAAAATTTAAGCACGATGTTTTCATTCGCTATATTTTGGGGGTATGGAGTACTAAGTATAGGTATGTGCTTTGTCGATCAGCATACTGCGGTCACCAATGCGTCTGCCTCACTTAGGCTCGTATTATATATACTATGAACATATCAGAATCCATTTGGGTGTGATCTACTTCCAGAAGTGGACTGCGACAGGATAACGTAACGTAGGCTTATTTTCTTGTAGAAGGATGTTTGTCCTTCAATTACGCTGAAGCTACTGAACGGACTTTGATTAAATTTGGTATACGGGTAGGGTATTGGCTGACTTAGGTGATAGGATTAAATGCTCCCACAAAACAGAAATCTTTAGAACGCGGGCAAAGCCGCGGGTGAGAACTAGTTACTTAAAAGATACGTAGAAAGGAGATGAAATAAGGTTATGTGACAGTAACTGTATTAAGGAAAGTGTCGCCGACAGCTCTGGTGGTCCAGCAAGTCGTGACCTTCGTCCTATCAGCCCATCTCACGAGCGGAACCTTAAATGTTATATGTTTTACATATAATTTTACTATTTAACATTTCTCTTTTGTTTATAATGAAATCCAGCATATTTTTAAGATGAATAGGAGGAAAAAATACAGCGCATTTATGTTTTGTTTTTAATTGTTTTTATCTCCAAATTCATTTGAGAGGGACCTGTGGATGAATCTTTTATCGGAGGCCAGGACTTGCAAAAACTTAAAATTACTGTATAGCACTAATAGCAAATCGATTACTAACACCCCAAAAATTATCTTCCCTGCAGTTTTTTCACATTGACGAATCGTTCATCGTATTTTAGCCAACTAAAACATATTTTCAGCGTCCGAAAAACACGACTGAGTTTAGATAAAGTCGACGCGAGCAGTGGCCGTCAAACCAGAGATAAGAACTGACGTAAAATGATGCGGGAATGACCGAATACGTCGCGTCCCCAAAGACTGGGGAGTTCTTTTTAGCTGAAATCATTTTGTGTAATATCATGGCCGGGTGGGTAAGGAGTTAGTTCTGTCTGCCCTGGCTAGTTGCGATGTTTTATATTTTTTACTTGGGACCGAGTTATTTCTTTACACGAAAGAAAGATTAATAACATGGCTGTCAATTTTGGAAGTCGTCAGCTAATTTTTTCTAACTTTGATTTCGGAATTGATTTAAAAAAGAGCTTGCATAATTGTTACAGCGGTAACGCTTAAAGCGTCAAACTTTTGCTGAGTATAGTCAACGGTTTATAAAATACCGATACATGAAATGAGCGCAAACAAATACCTTGCGCGGTAATCTTACAAAATAATATAAGTTTTATATTTATTCATGTACCTTCTACAATATCTTCTCCATATAGTTTATAAGTCCGATGTAACAGCAGATTTCACCTATAAACTGTATCATCGTTATAACAAACATTGTGATAGTTATGTCGCATAGTTGTAATACAGCGCTTGACGCTTTACATTCCAATGCATGCGGGCGTGTATCGGACGAGAGATCTGATGCGATATTAACTATGTAATGTAATGAATGTTGTTACTATCGTACCCGAATATTGCAGATGAAAAAGTTTTGTACATTTACTCGACATAGCAATGTTTACTCTGCTTTTTAATTAATTATGCAGATTATTAAAAAGGTTTTTAAAAGATATTGCGGCCATGATTAGGTATCGAGAAAACTAAATCGTTGCACACAAAATACTTCAATTCTAACCAACATTTTATACGACTTGAAAACGGAACGTCAAAGAAACTGCTCTATATCTGTTCGCATCAAAATGTTTATCATTATAACATGGCTAGCCAGACCATTGCCACCCATAGCGGTGCTACAAATGCCCCGCCGTCTCTAGAGGATTATAGACTCCGTTAGCCACACTTATAAAGCAAAACGCAGCAAGAAGTTACTTCACGCAAGTTTATTGCGAGGTCGTGTGTATTACTCTGATCAGGTCGGCTCCTATATCCAGTAAAGAAGCAACATGGTTCACCCACGATGAAAAATAAAAGCAGGAGTAAAAGTAATGTGCTTCTACAGTTTCACAAACTTAATAGTCTGTAAGACCATGGTCCGAAGAACAATGTAGCACATTAAAATAAGTCGTCTGTACACGCTGCCCGTGCGGGTAAGGACAAGATGGCTGACAGATAATGGCGAGAAGGTATCGCGTAACCGATCTGCGCTAGTAACCATTCAGTTACACCAAAGAGTTAGGAATTGTCAGCACTAGTATATTTAGTGGTTAATTTACATTACCAATCATTACGCGAATACGAGTACTACGAATGATATAATACAATTATGTACATATAAGCGGATAAAATCACGTTAAATTATTAAAGCACAATTCCGTTAAAATTATTTTATTTGAAAAAAGAAGGGCTTAGTCAAATTCTAGATGTTGCCAGCTGTAGGTATTTATATTTGTACATTCTGGACAACTCACTGTATTTCTCCGTATAAAACCAGAAAAAAATAAAAGCATTTGTCTGTTTCTGTTCGAAAAATGTGTCACATGCAATTTTAGTCACTTTTACGAAAAAATCACATACTCAAAATTCCTCTGACTTTTTTCGCAATCAATGGGAAAGAGCATTTTCTATAGAGGCTCGAACACAGTTACAGTGCAGACCGTCCGACTAAATCTAGACCTAGCTTTCAGTTTTAGACTAAAAACGGACTAGAGCATAAGCCCTGAATTCCGTAGCTGATATCAGTCACTCTTTCGTTTTACTTTGAAAACGAATTCATTCAAGGTCTTTGATTTTTTGTCTTTTCTTTTTATTTTTAAATTGTTGTGTGTTTGCGTGTTTATGAGTGTCTGTACTGCTTTTTTACACTTTTCTTTCTTTTATTCGTTTATTAATTCTATGTTTTTTCATGCTTGATTACCACATTTAGGTATGTATGTAATGGCTTTGTGTACCACTTACGTGTGACTTTCAAAGTTCTCCTAGATTTTGGATATTGCAATAACCAATTTATTTATCTTAGCCCAACTTTCCGTATTTACCAACTTTCTAGATTAGCCGTTCCCAATCCCGGACACAATTACAAAATGATTTATTATTGTTAAATTGTAAATAGTGCAATAGTGCAGATACAAACACAGATAAAATGCAATTGACACCCGGCCGTTGCGTTGCGTGACCAAACTGCACGTGCACTGGGCTCAGTTGCAACAGGAATGCAACTGGCGTCAACTGACGTCATTATAAAGTGAATTTGCTTAAGTTGACCTCATAACTACGACATTTTTACTAAGTTAGAAAAAGGTTTGTTTTTCTTAAGAGTAAGAAGTAATTACTAATTATTCTCTGGACTAACACCAAATGCCTAGCTCTAAACTAAGCTAGAAGCTTATACTATAGAAGCTAGGGAACGGAAAGACATACTTAAATACATTTATAAACATCCATGACTCGAGTACAAATGCCGATGTTCATTTAACTCAAACCCGCGAACTTTGGTTTGTAGACAGGGTTTCTGGCCACCAGACCAACGGGCCCGTCGCATTTTACTTTAGCATTAGATTAAAGATCCCAATTAAAGGCCTTAATCGGCTTGTAGCGCTTACATTACCTTAACCTTACCTATCACGTGGTTGCAAAATAAATACTCCGATAAATGTATGTACACAAAACTTTTTTAATTCGACATCATCTATGATCGACATATTAAATTGGTTACAAGATAACTATATTTGCTTATAATCGCTGATAATATAAACGTGTCATGTCAACATACCTCCGTAAATAATAGATTAACATATACATAATATAAAATATTCTTATTCAGAAAGAAAAACCGGCCAAGAGCGTGTCGGACACGCCCATGAAAGGGTTCCGTAGCTAAAAGATGGCCCGACCGCTTAAGACACCATTAAGTAAGGACAACTGCACGTCATAAGTTGGTCGAGTTGTATAAAAATAACTATGTATGATACAGAGTTCGCTATAGTTTTCGTTGAAAGTACTTACTTGGAGGTATACAGGAATTTTTTTTCAGAATTATTGTAATAGTATTTCAAAAGTTAAGGGGAGGGACGCTCTAATTTTAACTTTGTATTAATATATCTCGAGACTGGGGTGTTTGATCCACATAGTTTAAAGGCAAGTTTTATTGTATTTAAAAATACCTTTTTAACTATACCCCACACAATGGGGTAAGTCGATTTTTTTTTCGAATTTACTTTTCGCTGTATGGGAGGGGGGGGTAAAAATAATTATTTTTCGATTATTTTAAAAACCAATTCTTGAATTATCACTATACATCTCTCCACCAATCAATTTCGTGGCAATCGGTGCAGAAACGGCGGAGAACGAGCCAGGACAGACAGACAGACAGACAGACAGACATGACGAAACTATAAGGGTTCCGTTTTTTGCCATTTGGCTACGGAACCCTAAAAACCTAGAGCTCAATGAAGTGTTGTGATCTTCTTTCAAAGAACACTATCATACAAGTTTTGAACACTACCTGACATTTTATAAAAGTAAAACATTTACATTTGATGTGTTATTACATGACATGTGTTTATGTTTTGTGATGCGTCGGAGGGTAACCAGAACATGTCTGTGATGTGACACGCACTTCCTCGCTAGTTGCATAATACGAGCATGAATCACGGCAACCCGTTGCGTGAACCTTACTGCCGTAAAAATAGAGTGCAAGGTCGCTGCGCACGCGCATAGCGCTAGGGTTGCCGCGGGGGGAAAGAGGCTTTATTCTTAATTTACGTTTGATTATTTCATACTTATAACTTTTCATAAGTTTTGTAACTAATGAAAAAAAAAACGATAAAAACAATCTCATATGTCAAGGAAACCAATGTACTAATCTATCTACCTATATAAATTAAAATGAATTGCTGTTCGTTAGTCTGCTTAAAACTCGAGAACGGCTATACCAACTTGGATCACTGTGGTCTAAAAAAGTTGTGTAATCTATTTAAATATTAAAAAGTGTGTAATCTTTTTATTTATTTGAATATTAAAAAACATTTAATTCCACTATTAGTACTGTCATCGGTTCCACGTGTCTTTTTTAACGTTTAAGGGTGGAACAAGAGTTACCTTATGGTAAGTAATCACCAATGCCTATGGACATCAACAACCGCACAAAGGTCGCAGATGCGTTGCCTGCCTTTAAGACCCTTCATAAGACGGCCCCGGCATCAGCATATGTAGGTACTCGAGTCCAGGATGTTTATAAAAGTAAAAAAGTATGTCTCTCCGCTCCCTAGCTGCCATAGTTCAAGCTTCGAGCTAAGTTTGGGGCTAGGCAATTGCTGTGTTAGTCCAAAGAATTTATATATTTATCTCTAAGTCTGGAGTAAGTGATGTTGTCAGATATTTATTGATTGCGCCCTACCCAGCGCGTAGGCGCCCGCGCACAGAGGTCGACGCTCGCTGTTAGGGAGCGGCTTCGCTATCCCTTATCTTATCCCACTATCAAATCAAATAACCACGCATTCAGACGATCAGTTATTGCAATATTATTCGTGCAAATCGTAAACTAGCTTTGATATATTGTTTTCGATGAATCGATGCACGTTGGTGCGCCTTAAGGAATAGTTTAGGTGCGGTTAGGGTGCGTCTCAAAATTAGTGCAGAGGAATACGGTGAAGAAAAACATCGTGAGGAAACCTACGAGTAGGTAAGTGTATGGAATGGAGAAGGCAATGGCAAACCACTTCATTTAAATTGCCAAGAGAGTGTTGTGTGTTTCATTTCATACAATGATCACGACCCTCGGTAATGAGGAATACGCCTCAAGGAGGAGGAATACCCTGGTTTATTGCTCTCCATGACATATTCGTAAACCTTTTCTGTGGAGACGGGAAGTAACATTTGGGATAAAATACGTTTATTTGATGTTTACCGATATTTATTTATTTATTACGCTTTACATTCCAATGCATGCGGGCGTGTATCGGACGAGAGATCTGATGCGATATTAACTATGTAATGTAATGAATGTTGTTACTATCGTACCCGAATATTGCAGATGAAAAAGTTTTGTACATTTACTCGACATAGCAATGTTTACTCTGCTTTTTAATTAATTATGCAGATTATTAAAAAGGTTTTTAAAAGATATTGCGGCCATGATTAGGTATCGAGAAAACTAAATCGTTGCACACAAAATACTTCAATTCTAACCAACATTTTATACGACTTGAAAACGGAACGTCAAAGAAACTGCTCTATATCTGTTCGCATCAAAATGTTTATCATTATAACATGGCTAGCCAGACCATTGCCACCCATAGCGGTGCTACAAATGCCCCGCCGTCTCTAGAGGATTATAGACTCCGTTAGCCACACTTATAGAGCAAAACGCAGCAAGAAGTTACTTCACGCAAGTTTATTGCGAGGTCGTGTGTATTACTCTGATCAGGTCGGCTCCTATATCCAGTAAAGAAGCAACATGGTTCACCCACGATGAAAAATAAAAGCAGGAGTAAAAGTAATGTGCTTCTACAGTTTCACAAACTTAATAGTCTGTAAGACCATGGTCCGAAGAACAATGTAGCACATTAAAATAAGTCGTCTGTACACGCTGCCCGTGCGGGTAAGGACAAGATGGCTGACAGATAATGGCGAGAAGGTATCGCGTAACCGATCTGCGCTAGTAACCATTCAGTTACACCAAAGAGTTAGGAATTGTCAGCACTAGTATATTTAGTGGTTAATTTACATTACCAATCATTACGCGAATACGAGTACTACGAATGATATAATACAATTATGTACATATAAGCGGATAAAATCACGTTAAATTATTAAAGCACAATTCCGTTAAAATTATTTTATTTGAAAAAAGAAGGGCTTAGTCAAATTCTAGATGTTGCCAGCTGTAGGTATTTATATTTGTACATTCTGGACAACTCACTGTATTTCTCCGTATAAAACCAGAAAAAAATAAAAGCATTTGTCTGTTTCTGTTCGAAAAATGTGTCACATGCAATTTTAGTCACTTTTACGAAAAAATCACATACTCAAAATTCCTCTGACTTTTTTCGCAATCAATGGGAAAGAGCATTTTCTATAGAGGCTCGAACACAGTTACAGTGCAGACCGTCCGACTAAATCTAGACCTAGCTTTCAGTTTTAGACTAAAAACGGACTAGAGCATAAGCCCTGAATTCCGTAGCTGATATCAGTCACTCTTTCGTTTTACTTTGAAAACGAATTCATTCAAGGTCTTTGATTTTTTGTCTTTTCTTTTTATTTTTAAATTGTTGTGTGTTTGCGTGTTTATGAGTGTCTGTACTGCTTTTTTACACTTTTCTTTCTTTTATTCGTTTATTAATTCTATGTTTTTTCATGCTTGATTACCACATTTAGGTATGTATGTAATGGCTTTGTGTACCACTTACGTGTGACTTTCAAAGTTCTCCTAGATTTTGGATATTGCAATAACCAATTTATTTATCTTAGCCCAACTTTCCGTATTTACCAACTTTCTAGATTAGCCGTTCCCAATCCCGGACACAATTACAAAATGATTTATTATTGTTAAATTGTAAATAGTGCAATAGTGCAGATACAAACACAGATAAAATGCAATTGACACCCGGCCGTTGCGTTGCGTGACCAAACTGCACGTGCACTGGGCTCAGTTGCAACAGGAATGCAACTGGCGTCAACTGACGTCATTATAAAGTGAATTTGCTTAAGTTGACCTCATAACTACGACATTTTTACTAAGTTAGAAAAAGGTTTGTTTTTCTTAAGAGTAAGAAGTAATTACTAATTATTCTCTGGACTAACACCAAATGCCTAGCTCTAAACTAAGCTAGAAGCTTATACTATAGAAGCTAGGGAACGGAAAGACATACTTAAATACATTTATAAACATCCATGACTCGAGTACAAATGCCGATGTTCATTTAACTCAAACCCGCGAACTTTGGTTTGTAGACAGGGTTTCTGGCCACCAGACCAACGGGCCCGTCGCATTTTACTTTAGCATTAGATTAAAGATCCCAATTAAAGGCCTTAATCGGCTTGTAGCGCTTACATTACCTTAACCTTACCTATCACGTGGTTGCAAAATAAATACTCCGATAAATGTATGTACACAAAACTTTTTTAATTCGACATCATCTATGATCGACATATTAAATTGGTTACAAGATAACTATATTTGCTTATAATCGCTGATAATATAAACGTGTCATGTCAACATACCTCCGTAAATAATAGATTAACATATACATAATATAAAATATTCTTATTCAGAAAGAAAAACCGGCCAAGAGCGTGTCGGACACGCCCATGAAAGGGTTCCGTAGCTAAAAGATGGCCCGACCGCTTAAGACACCATTAAGTAAGGACAACTGCACGTCATAAGTTGGTCGAGTTGTATAAAAATAACTATGTATGATACAGAGTTCGCTATAGTTTTCGTTGAAAGTACTTACTTGGAGGTATACAGGAATTTTTTTTCAGAATTATTGTAATAGTATTTCAAAAGTTAAGGGGAGGGACGCTCTAATTTTAACTTTGTATTAATATATCTCGAGACTGGGGTGTTTGATCCACATAGTTTAAAGGCAAGTTTTATTGTATTTAAAAATACCTTTTTAACTATACCCCACACAATGGGGTAAGTCGATTTTTTTTTCGAATTTACTTTTCGCTGTATGGGAGGGGGGGGTAAAAATAATTATTTTTCGATTATTTTAAAAACCAATTCTTGAATTATCACTATACATCTCTCCACCAATCAATTTCGTGGCAATCGGTGCAGAAACGGCGGAGAACGAGCCAGGACAGACAGACAGACAGACAGACAGACATGACGAAACTATAAGGGTTCCGTTTTTTGCCATTTGGCTACGGAACCCTAAAAACCTAGAGCTCAATGAAGTGTTGTGATCTTCTTTCAAAGAACACTATCATACAAGTTTTGAACACTACCTGACATTTTATAAAAGTAAAACATTTACATTTGATGTGTTATTACATGACATGTGTTTATGTTTTGTGATGCGTCGGAGGGTAACCAGAACATGTCTGTGATGTGACACGCACTTCCTCGCTAGTTGCATAATACGAGCATGAATCACGGCAACCCGTTGCGTGAACCTTACTGCCGTAAAAATAGAGTGCAAGGTCGCTGCGCACGCGCATAGCGCTAGGGTTGCCGCGGGGGGAAAGAGGCTTTATTCTTAATTTACGTTTGATTATTTCATACTTATAACTTTTCATAAGTTTTGTAACTAATGAAAAAAAAAACGATAAAAACAATCTCATATGTCAAGGAAACCAATGTACTAATCTATCTACCTATATAAATTAAAATGAATTGCTGTTCGTTAGTCTGCTTAAAACTCGAGAACGGCTATACCAACTTGGATCACTGTGGTCTAAAAAAGTTGTGTAATCTATTTAAATATTAAAAAGTGTGTAATCTTTTTATTTATTTGAATATTAAAAAACATTTAATTCCACTATTAGTACTGTCATCGGTTCCACGTGTCTTTTTTAACGTTTAAGGGTGGAACAAGAGTTACCTTATGGTAAGTAATCACCAATGCCTATGGACATCAACAACCGCACAAAGGTCGCAGATGCGTTGCCTGCCTTTAAGACCCTTCATAAGACGGCCCCGGCATCAGCATATGTAGGTACTCGAGTCCAGGATGTTTATAAAAGTAAAAAAGTATGTCTCTCCGCTCCCTAGCTGCCATAGTTCAAGCTTCGAGCTAAGTTTGGGGCTAGGCAATTGCTGTGTTAGTCCAAAGAATTTATATATTTATCTCTAAGTCTGGAGTAAGTGATGTTGTCAGATATTTATTGATTGCGCCCTACCCAGCGCGTAGGCGCCCGCGCACAGAGGTCGACGCTCGCTGTTAGGGAGCGGCTTCGCTATCCCTTATCTTATCCCACTATCAAATCAAATAACCACGCATTCAGACGATCAGTTATTGCAATATTATTCGTGCAAATCGTAAACTAGCTTTGATATATTGTTTTCGATGAATCGATGCACGTTGGTGCGCCTTAAGGAATAGTTTAGGTGCGGTTAGGGTGCGTCTCAAAATTAGTGCAGAGGAATACGGTGAAGAAAAACATCGTGAGGAAACCTACGAGTAGGTAAGTGTATGGAATGGAGAAGGCAATGGCAAACCACTTCATTTAAATTGCCAAGAGAGTGTTGTGTGTTTCATTTCATACAATGATCACGACCCTCGGTAATGAGGAATACGCCTCAAGGAGGAGGAATACCCTGGTTTATTGCTCTCCATGACATATTCGTAAACCTTTTCTGTGGAGACGGGAAGTAACATTTGGGATAAAATACGTTTATTTGATGTTTACCGATATTTATTTATTTATTATTTAAGTCCCAAAAGCCTCTTCTAAATTCAATCTCTAAATGATTGCATTGTTTTTATATACTTGCCCTACATAAATGTATTTTACGGGCCATCATGGCAGCCTTTGCCTAAATGTAACCACATCTAGAATTAAAAGTGGCACATAGGCGCGCTATACCAGCCGTTCTGCAGTATCTTTACAAATGTCAAAAACTTTCCATATCAGTAGGTAGCCTTATATTCCAACCATTTCTGTATCGGCCTTAAGCCCTTCGAACACGGAAGCACAGGCCAGATAAAGGCTATCGGGATGCAATTAACACTATCACGACCAGTACGCCACGAGACTGTAACGCTATGCTAACTGTAGCAGCTGAGCACGACTGTGTTATAAGCAGTGCAAGTTTAGAGATTACTGTAAAAAGAGCATGCTTAATCTTGTGAGAAGTTAAGAAGTTATATGTAGAATACACTCGCGGGTTTGCCCTCGTGGAATTATTAAGAATCCTTTTTTATTCTATGGGAGCATTTAATGGGGATAAACGGAATCCTACCACCTAAGTCAGCCCATTCCCCGCATATAGTAGGTATATATAGATCATGTGTAACATTTACATACGTGCTCGTAAATACATGAACAGTCGTAAGTTAGAATAAACCATTATTGGACAAAGTGATCAAGTGAGTGGGCCAAAACTTGTGTTTTTTTTTTCAATTATTAAACTTCCCAAAATTTTACAATATCGTTCTTATGGTTCGGAATAAGTGATTGTGACATACTGATAGACATAAACATCTATCAGGAATTCGTTTTACACCATCGGTTCGGTAATAGCCAATTCGGTTAGTATAATGATGCTTTCTTTAATGTTTCAGTTTAAAGATCTATGTAATTACATACTCAATCCAATAATAGTCACATGACTAAGGCTCGTGGTTTAAAAAAAAACGAGCGGTTCATCAACTATTCCACGCAGGCGGCCAATGTAAAATATACTTATTAGTGCATAAATCAAGTTCAAACTAAGTGTCGGACAAGACGTCTATATTTATATGCAGATCGCTGAGGAAAAATGCAGTGAAACGAGTCTGCATAGATGCGTTGCCCTCGTATTAACATGCCTTATTCAGCAACCTTGCACCCGGCAAAGCGCATGTTATACAATGTTCAATGTCTCAGTGGTTGAATGGTTGTGAGAACGTTCTTTAAGGCGACGATGGATGTGGGTTCAAATTCTAAGGTAGACTTAAAATTTGCTTGGTGTAGTTATCAGGCCACGGTATAAAAGTAACGTCTTCCAGAGCATTAATTACAAGATATATTAAATACTTTTTTATCCGATTTGGACTTGGACACGGATTGTTTAAGACGGGAACTGAACCCACACTCATTCGCAGACTGGTCGAATGAGACCTTTACCGTAGACTTGTTTTGACAAAATGTTATTTTTATATAATTAAAAAGATAAGATTTTCCATGTTAATAATTATCATGCCAGCTAAACATGGCACTATAAAACCATCATGTTACGTACGTCCAGAAAATATGGAAAAATGCGAAAATCCTCAAATCCTCTTAAATCCGCACAGTCTGTACAGTTGAATTATAAACAACAGATTTCACTGTACAAAAGATGCCTCTGCGGGGACAAAGCCGCGGCATTAGCGTTGTTTATACGACTAATCCGATTATGTCGTTACTCTGCCTTGCTGATTTAGACTCAATACTGTTATTTATAGAGTTGTATTTTGGAGGCGGAATTTGAAATTAATATCTTTGCCGTTTGTGACTTTTTGGAGAAGGTGTTTGGTAAGGTTCGTCCGAATTGCAGGTTTTAACAGTAACGAAAAAGTCAAAAGGAGCTCTCCCTTAATGTCAAAGATGGTTATTCGTTTAATTTTTATTAACTCTACATATTAAATAATGACAAAATAATACTTTAAGTAATTTGAATAGTAGTTAATCAACTCGCAGCATTTAAAACAAAGAAGTAGTATAATTAAATATGTAAATAAATATAGGGTGTAACAAAATATACTGCAAATATTTTCAGGGCGAATTCTTTAGTGGCAATGTAATCAATATCAGATATTAAAAAGTCAAAACTAATGCCTACCAAATTTTGCATTTTCTGCATTGGCCAATTTGCTTTTCGTCCTGTAAGCTTCGCCCCCTCTCCACCACTTAGCTTTTGGGGCAGGACAAGTGTAGTAATTAATGCAATTGATAAGACACGACCAGCTGTCTTGCATATGACAAATTTTGTACTTTTCCCAATTATTCACTCAATTTATTTTGTTGATTTTCTCGGAAACTAGCGTATTAACAAAAAAAATTTACAAGACAAATTTATTACATTTCCACTAAACGATTCGCCCTTAAAATATTTGCAGTATATTTTGTTACACCTTATATACTTAAAGTAATTTCGCAGAATTTTAATAAAACGAGCACGTCTCTTTTTCTAACTAGCACTTCCGACTTATTTGAAAAGCAGTAATGTAAGTTAATAAAACATTAACGAGCATTATTAAGTACTTAGTTACATATTGATGTTCGGTAATAAACTTATACTCAGTAAACTAAGTATCGCTATAAGTGTCGACATGACACATAAGTTAAAAATACGACTTGTCGTGGCGGGGAATCGAACCTGAGTCATTAATTGGCAAACATCCAGGCAGCGCCCGCGCAGCGCATTTGTGCAATGCGTGGGAACACTTGTTAAGGCAGTGGTTCCCAAACTTTGTGATCCTTGACCTCATGTTCTTAGTTCTTGTCCGCAAAACACACTGTCAATATTCATAAAATAAAATATTTCGTTTTTATTAATCCTTTTTTTTGATACGTCTAATTATGATCACCGTATTGTTTCTGCACTACCACTGCATAGAAAGGAAGTCATTGTGAGGAGAATAACAGCTGAAAGCACATACAACATAAACTAAGCTACGCCAATTTAGCTTGATCTGTGTTTTAATTTCAAAGAGGCTCAAATTAAAATATAACGAGATTTATCATCCACGAGCCCATACATACAATTAAAGCCTCAAACCAAAGTCAAATATGCCACGGAACTTGACGATTAGGTCCTTTAATTGTTGTTTGTAATTGGGGTTTCTTTGCCAATAGTTTGAGTGCCGCTAGTTTGATTACAGTCCGAATGCAATAGAGATTTAGTACCAGGATAGTTAGAGAAAGTGGGCCTATATATCTCGATCTTATGATAACGTATTGGAGTTTATTATTGGTGTTATTTATAACTGTTTGGTGCGAGATATTGGACTAATACTCGCCTGGACATTGCATCTGGTGAATACTGAATTAACTCTGTATAGGTACTAAATAAACACTATAAGCCTGCCTATATAGTTAGCCAAGAATAGTACAGCCCTATCTTTTCCCGTCCAGGTTTCGTGAAAAGCAACAAAGGGAAATTGCGTGCCATGTGCTTTATTGCCATTCTAGCGACCGCCCGCGACTCCGTCCGCGTGGTTTGGTTGCCGTACAATATATTTTATAGTGTTGCTTAGCTTGAAGCCTTCCTCGTCAAATGGACTATCCAACACACATAGAGATTTTCAATTCGAACCAGTCGTTCCGGAGATTAGCGCGTCCAAACAAACAAACTCTTTAGTATAGATTGCGCTGACCAACACAATTTTAATGTAACACACTAATATGTATTAAAAGGGCTAAAAGTCCATTTGTAATTAACACAAAATTAATTCACGTTTCATGAAAAGTCAAAACAAATTATATCCTCCATTGAACCCGCGCGTAAGCTAGAAAACCAACCAACAATCCCCGCATTAACAAAACAATAAGTCGACACAATCACGTCGGCGCCGGTCCATTGTTTCATTTCGCAGCAAATCCGGTTACCCGGACGTGTAAGGATATAACCGGATATATCCGGATATGTCCGGTTTTACGCGCGTTCCCGTCGTTTACGGCGCGGACAGGGGGGATGATGGGAGGGAAAATTACTTGAGGGCAAGAAGTAGAGACGTAAAGACTGCTCAATATGGCGTCCTAAAAATCTAGTGCCAAGTGTGGAGGCGACACGAATGTACAGGGTGCGCCAAATAACTTGGACACTAAAAACGGGCTAAACTTAGTCGGTACGGGCAGTCCTACAATTACATTTTGGGAGATAAAATAACCACTTAACTTAATGCCTTTATTACCTTAATTTCGGTCATTAATAATAATTAAGAGTAAAAATATTGTTTCGTATATTCTGGACCGATTCCGTGCGAAAAAGATCTAACTGCGTTAGCAAAATTAATTACTTTTGTGTATCCAATTTATGTGATGTCGATGTGCTTCAATAACGGACGTGACATTTCTTGCTCTTGTTCGGATAAGGTTGAACTTTGGTACAAAGATAGGAAGGCAATGGAAAACTAATTGTTTTAGAAGATAGATAAAAAATATTATTAAAGTAGGTACTCGTAATTTACGACTGTTAGTTTAATCGAATTTGCGTGTGGCGGGAGCCATATGTGTAGGGGCTTTGGATAATGTTGTCAAAATGGGTTTAATCTTTATAATTCTTTTTATAAGTAGAGCAGTCACTATTTTTAAAAATAACTTATTAAATAAAAACTTGATTTTTTATAATTTTTAATTTTTTTATAATGTCGTTCTTATGCTTAGGGAAAAAAGATTGTGACATACGGACGCACAGAAAAATCCATTAGGGTTTCGTTTGGCTACAGAATACTATAAATAATGTTGTTTTTCTTCAATGTTTAATTTTAAAGATGTAATTACATGCTCATTCCAATAATGGTGAAGTAACTAAGGCTTCTTGGTTTTAAACGAGCGGTTCAACAACTAATCCACGCAGGCGGCCAATGTAAAATATACTTATTAGTGCATAAATCAAGTTCAAACAAAGTGTCGGACAAGACGTCTATATTTATATGCAGATCGCTGTGGAAAAATGCAGTGAAACGAGTCTGCATAGATGCATTGCCCTCGTATTAACATGCCTTATTCAGCAACCTTGCACCCGGCAAAGCGCATGTTGTACAATGTTCAATGTCTCAGTGGTTTAATGGATGTCAGGTTGTACTTGGAGCCAAGATGGGACCTAAGTTCGAATCCTATGTTGGAAAATGTAATCGCGATGTGACGATGGAAATGGAACAAAATGAGCTTTTAGTTTGCTAGAAGGATTTTAAACACAAACTTTGGTGCGAATGTAGTCCTGCTGATATAAGAACTCGTGTTGTTTTCTTATTGTGCTATTTTAATACTCGTAATATTGTACATTCGTAGACTTGAATTTACTTCTATACTATTGCTCGTACTTGTAAAAAAGTAAGGACTTCGCATCACGGTACAAAGACGTGAAACCACAAATTATTTTTATGCATGTGTGTGCGATACGTCCATTTCACTATGACGTATAGGAACAATACATTACTATCTGCCTGTTTAAAAAAAACAGGCAGATAGTAATGTAATGAGTATCTTTACAAGAAGATATTTTTTATGTTTACTAATTATGATCATATATGTTAAACATGAAACCATAAAACCATCATGTTACGTACGTCCAGAAAATATGGAAAAATGCTAAAATCCTCAAATCCTCTTAAATCCGTACAGTCTGTACAGTTGAATTATAAACAACAGATTTCCAAAAGATGCCTCTGCGGGGACAAAGCCGCGGTATTAGCGTTGTTTATACGACTAATCCGATTATGTCGTTACTTTGCGTTGCTGATTTAGACTCAATATTGTTATTTATAGAGTTGTATTTTGGAGGCGGAATTTGAAATTAATATTTTGCCGTTTGTGACTTTCTGGTTTGCAGGTTTTTACAGTAACGAAAAAGTCAAATTAGCTACTTTAATGTCAAAGATAGTTATTCGTTTAATTTTTAATAACTCTACATATTAAATAATTTCAATATAATATGTACTTTAAATAATTTGAAATAGCAGTTAATCAACTCGCAGCATTTAAAACAAATAAGTTGTATAATTAAATATGTAAATAAATATACTTATAGTAATTTCGCAGAATTTTAATAAAACGAACACGTCCCTTTTTTCCAACTAGCACTTCCGTTTTATTTGAAAAGTAGTAATACATTACTAAGTTAATAAAACATTAATGAACATCATTAAGTACTTAGTTACATATTGATGTTCGGTAATAAACTTATACTCAGAAAACTAAGTATCGCTATAAGTGTCGTCATGACACATAAGTTAAAAATATGACTTGTCGTAGCGGGGAATCGAACCTGAGTCATTAATTGGCAAACATCCAGCCAGCGCCCGCGCAGCGCATTTGTGCAATGCGTGGGAACACTTGTTAAGGCAGTGGTTCCCAACCTTTGTGATCCTTGACCTCATGGTCTTATTTGTTGCCTGCAGACGCAATATATTTTTTTTTTGTACCTATTGTTTTTGCACTACTAATGCGTAGAAAGGAAGTGATTGTCAAAATAACAGCTGTGAGCACATACAACATAAACAAAGCCTGATTTGTGTTTTAAATTTCCTAATTTGAAATCCTTCCTGACAATAAAAGAGGCTCAAATTCAAAAGCCAAATCATCTGATCTGATCTGATCATCTGATCATCTAAAAGTACATACATACAATTAAAGCCCCAAATCTCTTGAAGCAAGATCACCGTCAAATATGCCACGGAACTTGACGGTTAGGTCCTCTAATTGTTGTTTGTAATTGGGGTTTCTTCACCAATAGTTTGAGTGCCGCTAGTTTGATTACAGTCCGAATGCAATAGAGATTTAGTACCAGGATAGTTGGAGAAAGTGGGCCTATATATCTCGATCTTATGATAACGTATTGGAGTTTATTATTGGTGTTATTTATAACTGTTTGGTGCGAGATATTGGACTAATACTCGCCTGGACATTGCATCCGGTGGATACTGAATTGACTCTGTGTATGTACTTAATAAACACTTTAAGCCTAGAGTTGGCTAAGCATGGTATTGCCCCATCTTTTTCAGTGTGGGTGTCATAAAAAGCGACAAAGGGAAATATTCGTGCCCATTTTTATTGTTATATTATTATAGCGCTGACCTACACAATTTTAATGACATACACTAATATGATTTAAAAGGGCTAAAAGGCCATTCGTAATTAACACAAAATTTATTCTCACGTTTCAATGAAAGTCAAAACAAATTATATCCTCGATTGAACCCGCGCGTAAGCTAGAAAACCAACCAACAATCCCCGCATTAACAAAACAATAAGTCGACACAATCACGTCGGTGCCGGTCCATTGTTTCATTTCGCAGCAAATCCGGTTACCCGGACGTGTAAGGATATAACCGGATATATCCGGATATGTCCGGTTTTACGCGCGTTCCCGCCGTTTACGGCGCGGACAGGGGGGATGATGGGAGGGAAAATTACTTGAGGGCAAGAAGTAGAGACGTGAAGACTGCTCAATATGGCGTCCTAAAAATCTAGTGCCAAGTGTAGAGGCGACACGAATGTACAGGGTGCGCCAAATAACTTGGACACTATAACGGGCTAAACTTAGTCGACACGGGCAGATATTACATTTTGGGAGATAAAATAACCACTCAACTTAATGCCTTTATTACCTTAATTTCGGTCATTAATAATAATTAAGAGAGTAAAAATATTGTTTCGTATATTCTGGACCGATTCCGTGCGAAAAAGATCTAACTGCGTTAGCAAAATTAATTACTTTTGTGTATCCAATTTATGTGATGTCGATGTGCTTCAATAACGGACGTGACATTTCTTGCTCTTGTTCGGATAAGGTTGAACTTTGGTACAAAGATAGGAAGGCAATGGAAAACTAATTGTTTTGGAAGATAGATAATTTTTTTTTATTAAAGTAGGTACTCGTAATTTACGATTGTTAGTTTAATCGAATTTGCGTGTGGCGGGGGCCATATGTGTAGGGGCTTTGGATAATGTTGTCAAAATGGGTTTAATCTTTATAATTCTTTTTATAAGTAGAGCCGTCACTATTAATAAAAAAAACTTACCAAATAAAAAAGTTTGAGAAGCAATTTTGAAAATATATTTTGCTTACAATGTAACTTAAACAAAAAGCCCGTTACTACAGACCCCGTAAACCATCTCAATAGGCATAGTTTACAACCAATGACCTCACGACTTACGGCAAAAAAGGGAAACAAAGAAACGCAATAAAAAATCCGAAACACATAAAATATCATCAAACTCTTTGCGTACCTCTGACTCATTCGACGCATATGGCGCCCGAATCATAACAGTGTCGCAAACGAAAACACGCCTTATCACATAAACAATAGAGTTTACAATCTGATAAAGCGGAACGTGCCAATCCTTATAACTCCTAAGTGATTTCAGGGTATAACGTCTCAAGTCGATTGTGACTGGAAAGAGATTCGCAACTTTGTCACTTTTGACTTAAGTTTCAAAATCGAATGTAGGCATTGTTTCTTATAAGTTGAAAGTCAGGGATAGTTAATCGTAGGGTCCGACTAAGAATATAGTATTTTTTTATTTCCTTCCCGAGCGGTCATTGTTCTATTGCATGAAAGGATTGCGGATCATTGATTTTTTTATGGCTATATTAAGGGATTTGAATGGGCAGTCTGCTTAAGACGTTTACTATGGGAAAGACATAAATAACATACAGAGGAAATAACTGATTCAATAGTAGAACTATTACATTTTAAATTCTGTTTAGACATTATAGAAAACGATTATTAATATGGTAGTTGTTCATGTAGTGTGTGTGTGTATGAGAGAGAGAAATTTTAGTATAGAAAAACTGTTTTTTTTTTGTATATTCAAAGTTAACTAGGTACCTACTTATGCGTACAAATATGTATTAATAACACCCCAGACATAAAATATTCTCCCCACGAAATTAACCTGACTGGAATTCGAACGCATGACTCCAGCTAGCAACCCAGTGAAGGTATGTATGTGACGAAACAAAAATGCGAACGAACTTATTAATTTTGAATACAATAGCGAAAACTTGATATGCGATGCAAATAGCGGCATTTTGAAAGGTATCTCGAAATGTCAAGATTGATCAATTGACCCTGAAAATATTGTGACACTATCCTTCTATCTTTAAAATATTGTCAAAGGACTTAATCAATAAAAAAACATCAGAAATTATTTAAAATCTCCAAAGTAAAAAAGAGAGCAAGTTTGATTTTTTTTTTTAGGTTTTAAGTTGGCACGTAAGTACCTAGTAGATATTTGCTTAAACAGTTTTTTTGTCGAGGTGTGCCAATCGGTTTCAGATTAAATGAAAAACTTAGATATGTGTTAAAAACTTCTGTTACGTGCCACAATCTAAGTCCATGGTTATTTCAAATTGCAGTCCCACTGACCCATAAATATGAGGAAACGGTAACTTCACCTGTGCATACGCACTTGTGCACATACCCTAGTATTTGAATAATTAAAATCTGCAACGGCAGCCAAATTTCGTAGGAACCATTACTGTGTATAAATTCGAGGGCGTATTTACACAACAAGTTAACGGCTGCGAAGTTTGAGTAAATAATCTGTGCAAACAAACCAATTGTAACGCTAGTTGACACTAAATACAAAGCACATGTACTTAGCTAATGTTAGTTTAAGTTTTTCCATTGGTTGTCACTTACAGTGTTTGAGCTTGTCAGGAATAAATTTGGATGGTTTCTTACCTGTAACAAAAAAAATGTTATTAGTTTATGTTTCTAGAGGGGAAAATAATAAAGCAAACTCTACAAACAAGTTTTATTTTAAAACGTAAAAACTATAAAAGATTCCGTCACAACTGCTAACTCCTCAAAATAGTTTTCAAACAAAAATGTTTTGAATATTACAATACAACATCATTAGTCACTTTTAGCTTATTAATTTGTCACATTTCACGGATGTCAACGTAAATAATAACCGTCACTAAAGCGTTACAAATTCGACTCTTATTTCCACAATACAGTAAAGTCTAAATTGCAATCAAAAGTTATGGGATGCCCGGTGACTAAGTATTAGTCTTCGTCATGCGTGCACGCAGGAAATGTCAAATTTGAATTTCGAATAACCCCACACAATAAGATGACCATACAGTTTCTTTGTTTTATATTAAAAAATAATAAATATTATTGATGGAAAAAAATTGCAAACCACAATGGTATATTTCCATTATAAGCTAAGGGAATCTAAAATGACCACATCAGCTCATCATTTAAAATCTTTATTTAGATGCGAAGAAGCGGTTCCTTAGGGATAATCATATTCGTATAATCATAAATTGTTCTTTAGCATATTTATTATGCCCCACCTTATGAAATACTAGCGGCCACCCTCGACTCCGTGGTTTCCGCACACATAGGTTTATACTATAACATAAAGCCTTCCACGTCAAATGGACTATCCAACACAAAAACAATTTACAATATCAAATTGGACCAGTAGTTCCTGAGACAGATTGACAAACTCCCATCAGACCAGAGTTGAGATCCTTGTCAATGCACCTTGCCATCAAAAATAAGTCCCAAAAATGTTAACTTATTCGTGTCCGTAAGCCTAAGCATTCATTGTCACCCTACCTAAGCGCCAACTCTTGCGCAGGCATGAGTCACGTGAATGTTTGGACAGTTGTCCTTTGAGTTTTGGACATACACACATCAACATTATCTAGGGATATCTACATATCATCAAATATCTTAAATACTATTAGGAATTTGCTAATACTGTTAATGGAAAAATTATAGAGAATTTCATAGTTTTTAAAAAAAAATAAAAAAAAATGTGATTTTAATTGTATTTTTTAAAAATAATTAACTTTTTATCGCCCTAGGTAAATTTGTGAGGTAGAAAATCTGCGTTTTTTTTAAATTAAATGATCAAATTTAATTCAAATAAACAATTTTATTAATTTAATCAGTGTTGCCACCTCTCACGTTTATTATAGCATCAGTATCAATTGTCAATGCTTAAAATTAAGTTGTTAAGGTCGTGTTGCGTTATGAGACCCCCATGCTCTTTCAAAGTGATGGTGAAGTTGTTGTACTGTCATGGAATTTGGTGGGAAATGTCTTAAAACTCATTGATGTAACATGCCGCACGCATGCTTGATAGGATTTAAGCCGAACGACTGAGCAGGGCAATCCAAAACTTGGATATCGTAGTCTCGTAGGGCGGCCGGCACCTACCGCGCCGCATGGGAATTAGCACTGTCGTTCATGGTTATAAATTTCTGTATGATTTGGACTTTGTTTAGGACAATGACAGATTTTACTACCTTTTTGAGATGTTTTTGATTAGTCATGATGCTTTGGATACAAACGGGCTGGGTTCGTTCACCCACACGAAATCTTCCTAAAACCATGACTGTCCCCCGCCTTGGAAAAGTGGACCTCTTTAGAGTGCCACTGGCGGCTAATACTGTCAGGAGTTCTCAAAACGCGTGTTCTTCTTGAATCTGGAGAAAATCTGTATCGGGAGTTATCGGTTTACAGCATCACAGACCATGGGTCGTCACTCCATGGAAAATTTTCCTAAGCCCAAGAAAGCCGCCTACCGCGATTGCCCCATCACAATGTTGGTACACCTAGCGGTTGTCCAACATGAAGACCCACTTCATGCAAACCCCTTTGCACGGTTTGGTCGCTTTCCAGCAGCTGATGGTCCTCCTGGAGCCTTTTTACTAATCGCATCGCTGTGAAGTTTGGTCGTCCTCTAGCAGTCTTTTGGAAAAAATTATCCTGTGTCTGGGTGGTAATGCGATTTCTGTTTTAGTGCCGTTCAATCACGTTCCCAAGACGGCGATAATTGCTCCAAAACCTTGGTAACATGTTTTGGTTGGTGGTTAGGGCCTCGGCAATGACGCGTTCGAAGAAAACACTTTCTTACAAGTCCACGGATCGCAACATTTCATTTCAACTCAAATGATGCCGTTACATTACTCTTAAAAGAACACTCAACAAGTTTCATAAAAAATAATTAAAAAAAACATCACTTTTCTTTAGTAAAATATCAAAAAAACTAATTTAATTTTCATGCACTTTTCCCGTGCGGAGGGAACTACCAATAATTTTTTGCCATTCTTTTGTTTTTCTATAAAAATATTTTTTATATAAAAATAGAAAAAAAAACCTTTCAATCGATATATAAACTTCATATAAATATAATATAGAATTAACAATATAACGTAGTTTCTAATATACAATTAAGATATCCCTAGATTTTGTTGATGTGTGTAAAGCGACGCTTAAAAAAGCTCGCGTGAAATTAACGGAGCTTTCAAACTTTGTGGAACGTTAAATTGCAGTTAACGGCGAAGCCGGGGAGATAAGAGCTTATTTGCTATACAAGCGGTTAAATAAACCGTGGTGAGATGAAACGACTTGACTGTGGCGTTTTAACGGAAGAAATTGCATTTTAATTTTAATTTGGGGCTACCCACATATTGCGTTGCTGTTGTGGATCAGGAAGTAGGACTAAAATTTATAAAACCTCTTAGTAATTATAGAATTCACTCCATAATATTCATTTGTCAAATATTTGTTCGGAGGTTTAATGCCACCTTGGTCTAGTTATATAAAACACATAATCCTGGTATCACGAATACAATTGATAATCAGTAATAACCAAATCGCATTTGGCGAGGAAGTTCATTAAAAGCTTGTTAGGTACTTATCGTGTGTGTGTCGATTATAAGTTTTCAATTATAGTGGCTTAACAGCGAGCTTTCATTGGGGTGATACTCCTTTACTATAAAATACGTTTTATACCTAGATAAATTAAATATTTAACTGCATCTGCGAAACGGTATTGTGGGTTCAATTCACACTTTAACTGACAATGGAGGAAATTCGAAAGACTAAAATATTATATAGAAACAATAAGTCTCTACCCCTTTTTTCCTTGTGTACAGCACTGTAAATTTACTAAATAACTTAATTACTAACATTTATGTAAAAAAACTATTTGAAAAGAATGGTACCACGACAAATTAAGTTGAAATTCTATCCTTCTGATTCCATCAAGTTGGACAAAGTTATATCGGCGTCTGTAGTTTTACGCGAGAACTGCAAATTAAGTAGAAATCTGTCGTCGAAACGTTTCTCTTAAACAATGTGGTATTTCTCCGTCCTTTATTGGAACATTACTGAGTTTACTAGGAGCCGACAGAGGCGTTAGAAACAAAGCCAGTGAAGTAACAAGCGTTAATTTGTATGACTACGTAATATTTAATCAGCTTGTAATTGTTTTTAATGTTTGACTATACATATATATAGGTATGTTATGAATAGCCAACTATCGAACTTAAACATTAAACTACCCCGGCTTAACTGTGTTGTCTTTTATCGTCCAAACAAAATATTTTACAATATTATAACTATTGTAAATGTTTAGTGGTCAGAGACCCTGGCTATAAAACGAAGCAGGTTCGAATCCCGCTAGGAGCAAATGTTGGTGTAATGAACATCGACCCTTGTACTCGAGTCATGTATGTTTATAAAAGTATTTAAGTGTGTCTATCCGTTCCCTAGCATCCATAATACGAGCTTCGAGCTTAGCTTAGGGCTAGGCAATTGGTGTGTTAGCCTAAGGCATTTATTTATGCCTTGGCGTTAGGTTTGAAATTTTCGCTTTGCATTTATTTGTTACTAGCGGCCGCCCGCGTGGATTTCGATTTCTAATGGCCTAAAGCCTTCCTCGTCAAATGGACTATCTAACACAAAAATATTTTTTTAATTCGGTCCTTGAGATTAGCGCGTTCAAACAAACAAACATATAAACAAACTCTTCAGCTTTATATTAGTAAATAAAAATAGATTTGTTGTCATAATCAAATATCGCGTTTAGTCTCGAGCTTCATAGACGTTTTTCGGCTAAACTTATGTTACTTTACTGTGGCCACCAACTCGTTAAGCCCGCGTAGGCGTCGCAATCGACAGAACAGTCCAGCTTGGTTTCCCTGTCGCCGGGTATTCAATACTAATACATCAAATCTGAAAGTTGCCTGGAATTTTCTAATTTCACGTTGAAATAACAGTCTTTGCTTCAAGTTCTAAGTTTATCTACGTTTTGTATTCTGTGCCGTAGTCGAGGTACAATGAGAGATAATTCATGTTGTAAGAAGAGTTTAGCCGTTGTTTATAAAAATATAGCTTTCAATATCCTGTAGAAAGCTTTAATTTATAATACTTATACATATAATGATTTGTTTGTTTGCATCGAAGAGGCACTAAAATACTCAATCAATTTGACCGATTTACCGCTCAACTTTGACGTTTACAGCGATTTTAATGTCGGGAAGGTAGTTTGCATTACCTATATTATATATTTATTTACTACACATAAATGAAGAACATTTTAATTTCGTTTAACTCTAGAAACATGTAATAGGAAATCTGATTCAAACACAGACCGGAATTTAATTTGCTTTATAAATCTTTTGAAGTTGAACGTTTGTGAACCAAAACAAAAACAAAACATGGTCGTACCGTATAGTTGAGATTTAAGTAGGTACAGTATATTTGAACTCATTCTAGTAGAAGAAAGTAACTTGTATGTACCAGCTACAGTCAGTCATAATTCAGAAAATTACTGCAAATTGCTTCCAAAGTACAACTTATGCATGGAACAAGTTAAGAAAGAAAAGATGTAATTTCCGACTTAATACTCTTGGCTGGCTTGGCACTCGAAAAAAAATGTAGTTGCTAATGCGTTTTAATAAATTGATATGTTAAGTATTACAGTCGAGTTTTCATAAATAAACAAGATATGCTAGTTCACTAGTTGCAATGATTGTGAAAATATAAGTCCAAAATGATCTTTTTTTAACGTGACATGCAAAAATTTAATGAATTCGCCACTAGTCAATCCGCTCGCATTTACAAACAAAAAAGCCTTTTCCCCTGTTAACCGCACATAAAAAATACTTTCACATAAATCAAACATCTCTTTATCCCATAAATTAAAACGAAACCAGTTGAGCTCAGCAAGTACGAAAAATGAAAATGAAATAAAAAAATGCAATCACTCCTCAAATATCGCGTGAGTGAAACAGTTAAAATATATCCCGGCATTTTTAAACACACTTTCAGCGGGAATCGAATTTATTGCTTTTGCGAAATACAAACGGAGTTCCGGTATAATGTTAATAAGTATGATTTTGACGACCTTCCAATTGGAGGCTGGGATTTTTGTTGTTTGTGGGTTTGAATACCTTTCAGAACGTTAAAGATTTTTCATTTTAACTACACTTATCGTCAGGCAACATTTGAGCCACTAAAGTAATATTAAATGTAGGAATTTAAGAAAAAAGAAAAAGAAATACCTAGTATATTGTGCTCGTCGCTAGTTGACCTTAAAGTTCTATAGTCCAGTAATTTTAGCAATTTTGATCCACGATCTGCGGAATAATTCCTAGTGAGCTGAATTTTTAGGGTTCCGTAGCCAAAATGGCAAAAAAACGGAACCCTTATTGATTCGTCATGTCTGTCTGTCTGTCTGTATGTCCGCCAGTCTGTCACAGCCACTTTTTTCCGAAACTATAAGTACTATACTATTGAAACTTGGTGAGTAGATGTATTCTGTGAACCGCAACAAGGTTTTCACACGAAAATAGAAAAAAAAATAAAAAAATGGGGGGTTCCCATAGTTAGAACTGAATCTGAAAATATTTTTTTTCATTGAACATATACGTGTGGGGTATCTATGGATAGGTCTTTAAAAATTAAATTGAGGTTACTATGCTCATTTTTTTCTTAAGTGAATACTTTGCGTGACAGACTCTTCCAAAGTGGAAAAAAGTGTGTCCCCCCCCCCTCTAACTTCTAAAGTAAGAGGATGATAAATCTGAAATAAATATATAATGTACATTACCATAAAAACTACCAACGAAAATTGGTTCGAACGAAATCTATTCAGTAGTTTTTTTAATACGTCAAAAATAATTTGTAAGGAACCCTCAGTGCGGGAGTCCGACTCGCACTTGGCCAATTTTTGTATACACCTTTATTATGATATTGTAATGATGATGTGAAATATCGACATTGATATCGTGCTGGCTAAAAAAGTTATGGGGTTCCAAACGTCACGAAAATCAGTTTTTTGCAAATATCTCGCGATCTATTGCTCAGAGGTCAATAATGGTTTCATAAAAGTTGTTCGTCGTAAAATTGTCTACAAAAAAGGTCTCTTGCAATTTTCTGTAGAATTAACCGTTTTTGAAATAGGGACTAGAATGCACTCACATATGGTAGTATACCGTACACCGCATACCAAGGCATAAACCCTATTGTTTGTTTTTTTCCCTATTTTGTTTGTGTGTTTTTTGTTAGTATGATGATCTACATATAGAAATATAAAGGACTTGTAATACTAGTACAGTCAGGAAAACAGGAATATAAACTATAAAAAACTAAGTGGCAATTATTTTTGTCACTTTATAACTCACGAACGGGCTCACCGATCCAAACCAAATTATCAGGGTTTGTACAGACTATTTAGGAGATGTTTTATGTGAAGTTTGAACAAAATCGGTCGTTCACTTTATACGTAGGGAAGCACGTACCGGGCCGCTAGTAATGATATAGATATGCTATGTCCAGTGACGTTTGGACCCCTATAACTTTTTTAGCCGGCACGATATCAATGTCGATTTTTCACATCTTCATCACAATATCATAATAAAGGCGTATACAAAAATTCAGCCCACTAGGATTTTTTTCGCAGATCGTGGATCAAAATTGCTAAAATTCACATTGCGCATATCTATATCATTTCTAGCGGCCCGGTACGTGCTTCGCTGCGTATAAATTGAACGACCGATTTTGTTCAAACTTCGCATAAAACATATACTAAATAGTCTGTACAAACCCTGAAAATTTGGTTTGGATCGGTGAGCCCGTTCTTGAGTATAAAGTGACAAAAAAAATTGCCACTTAGTTTTTTATAGTTGATATTCCTATTTTCCTGACTGTACTAGTATTACAAGTCCTTTATATTTCTATATGTAGATCATCATACTAACAAAAAACACACAAACAAAAAAGGGAAAAAAACAAACAATAGGGTTTATGCCTTGGTATGCGGCGTACGGTATACAATACCATATGTGAGTGCGTTCTAGTCTCTATTTCAAAAACGGTTAATTCTACAGAAAAATGCAAGAGACCTTTTTTGTAGACAATTTTACGACAAACAACTTTTATGAAACCATTATTGACCTCTGAGCAATAGATCGCGAGATATTTGCGAAAAACTGATTTTTTTGACGTTTGGACCCCTATAACTTTTTTAGCCGGCACGATATCAATGTCGATTTTTCACATCATCATTACAATATCATAATAAAGGTGTATACAAAAATTCAGCTCACTAGGAATTATTCCGCAGATAAAATCTAAAATTCCTGGACTACTACGATATTTCGCCAAATTATTGTATTTCCAAGCAATTAGTGTCCCTCAAGAGATATGTATCTTCCCATTCTTAAATAACTCTAAACGTGTTGCGCAATTAATCTTTAGATTATTATTTGTACATAATATGTACGGGTACACATTTTACTATATAGGTATATATTATATAGTAAGTAGACCATATTTACACTGTCCTTGATCGATCTTGAAAGGGCGCGTCTACCGGTATCGTTTTTTTCCTTGTACAATGTAAGAACATCCGCCGTATTGGATTTCGTGTGTTCTCACGCCTCTCGCTTCGTCGGATGCCGTAACAAATCTAAAAATAGCACACCTGCTCATCACCATCAAAGTTACCTCTGCTTTCATTTTACATTTGCATGGAGAAGTCCCTTTCCTGACAAGTGACATAGATGGCGTTGAGAAGTAATGACCTGATTAGTCAAACGGCGATAGAAAAAGTTGTTAGAACGGTCACGCTGGTACCCAGAATAAAGCACAATGTTGTAAATCTACATAATGTATGGCATAGTCTGTTTGTCGAAGAAGGCTTTAAGCTATAATACAAAACTGTGTGCGGAAACCGAAATCCACGAGGACGGAGTCGCGGGCGGCCGCTAGTCCTGAATATTTGAGAAAAAATCGTTTTAACTAAGTAAAACGATATCTGTGATTAGAATTTAATAGAAAAAATATTTGCAGCGAGGAATACAAAAACAAATTCGATATAACCGGTAAGAACACTGAGGTCATAAGTTAATAATTTACGCTACAAAGTGTTTTTGATTACATTTACAGTTAATTTGCGATCGTCAACTAGGCATGAGTGGTTATTAAGTTAGCCTAGTGGCTATATTTGAATACTGAGAACCTTTGACACTTAGTGGGATTTTTATAGAAATTTCTATAAATCATCGTCGTTTTCGACCTCATTTGACCTAAGATATGATAAATAACGACATTTGTTTAGAATTCTGATATGCAAAACAATGTTGAAACATGGTTCAAACCAATTTAACTATACTAAGTTGCTTTTATCACTAATCGACACAATCGGACACGAATGAAATATCTAAAAGGACAGTTATTTAAAATGCCAACGTGATATGAATGGTATGGGCGGGATCAAATCGTCAGCAATGGTTAAAGTTCAATTATGTATTCAATTTGGACCCATTCGTATGGTTGAATGACACTATCAAACTGTATGTGCGTTGACAAATGTCAATAGGTTTCGTGATACGTAGCCAGAACGATAAGAAAGAAGTAACAATTTGTCTCATGAATCTAGGGAAGTGTTTTTTTTATGTCGTCAGGAAAACGAATAAGAGGGTCATCTGATGGGAAGTGTGCACCGCTGCCCATGGATGTCAACAAACGCAAAAAGGTCTCAGATGCGTTGCCTGCCTTTAAAACCTAATACCTTCCCCAATTGATCCCTGGCAACCGTACCTACTCACCAGCAGAAACATAGCACAATAGTGTGCTTTAAAGCTCAATGGTTAAGCTAACTTTCCAATTATATGTAGATGTAGGTATAAAGCTTCTTAGGTTCAAAAGTGTCTTAGATTGTCTTTACATTGTTTTACTATCTTATATTCACTAATTTTTAGTATGCACATACATATATTATTCTGAAATAAACAAATAATGATTGTTCAGGATTAATCCAATTAGTTCGGTGTCTTCTTCCGATAATAAGAAAACAGAAAGGCGAGCGTAGAAACAATAACAGCTTTTGCTAAATCACTGTTATACAATAATATACCTACTTCTTTTTGTAATAAAAAAAACATTTATTGAATTTGAACATCGGAACAGAAGTTTCAGATCTAATATTTACTTACAAAATCTGGGCGAATCTAATAACCGAAATCCACAAACATTGGCAGACCGCCCAACCGAGAGACTTTATCAAAAGCCTCACTGAAATCCAAATAAACAAACTCTACACAACAAAATCCAATGAAATTACAAAAGTAACACCAGAAACAATTTAATGAAATCAACGGAAACAATCAACTCCGCAAAATATTATTCGCAATCGAGCTAAAGTTTCTAAATAAATAAACAGTTAGACAGACGGTTTGATCTGGTTAATATATGCGGAGTCGTGTTAACGACCTCTGATGTAGAAATTTTGCGGATAAATTTCATATTAATTTATGCAGAGACGGTGAAAAATGTGTCAAGTTCCGTATTGCAAGGGGAAGCGGTTGTTATAAAAATCAGTCACATTTAATCGTACTTTCGATTGTAACCTTTACAATAAATCGATCAGTGATACAATGTTTTGCACCAAAGGACTTACAGTTATTTTCAATAGATGGCAAATCAGAATATACCTTAAATGTAAAAAAAAGGTTTGGTTCTAACTATGACTATGGTCAAGATATAAAGTTAAGCACGATTTACAATTCTTTGTCTTACTGCTATAAAACGGTTTGGTTAAACCATGACATTATTGAACACTGTGATTTTTTGCACGATCACGCAAATTCCATAATTGATATAACCATATTTTTTATTGAATCCAAATACCAGTTTTTGTGTCATTGATTGTTTTTAAAATTACCATAAACAAATGCTAGCTTAGAAATAGAAATTCTGCATGAATAAACTGCTTTTAAATGGCAACATATCACGTTAACATGTTAACCGAAGTAATTGGCTTCAAGCTTTAACTTAAAACAACTTAGGCGGCGAAGCATAATTACGTTTCGCATTTGTTATCGTTATCAACTCCACTGATTGCCGGCAGACAGAATAAGACCATTCTGACTTCACCGCGTTCAAAATGTTATTGTTATTTATAGGCAGTCAGTTACGCAATTCGCCCGGAATTCGCTTCGGGGTGATACATTGTACACTAGGACCGATATGAACTGTTCCATCAATGGCTAGGGCTCTTATCGAAATTGATGCTTCGAAAGCTTTTATTGTTAGAAAACAATATTTTATCCCGGAATATCGGGAATTGTTGCGGTGATGGAGATTATTTTGCGATTGTCAGTTTTTGATATCTTGGACTTGCATACTTACATCATGATAAGAAAATTACAGTAATTGGGAATGCATTTTTTTAAATAATCTTAATGAAATTATGATGTAGTCAAACATCGACCCGCTTTATTTGTCGCCAAGCTTACACTCTCTCTTTATAATTTATGAGTATTACTTTATGATTATGAGTATTCATAAAGAGTTTAACCTGGCGACAAATAAAGCAATTCACAATAACAACCAATTAACATAAGGTTTCAGTGCAAAAGTAACAAAACTTAAAAACATGGTTAAGGAACATTTCCTGAGAAAGCTTATCTCATGGTCAACTGCCTCTTCACCTTCAAGCAAATATTGCACATTTACACTTTTAACAGTCCCAAGTATTTGTTTTACCTCATTTTCGACAGTATCTTTGACCCCAAAAAATTAAATGATCGATTTTAATACCACCGGTTTTTCTTCATCGTGTAAGCAGTGAGTCAAATAGATTACGATCATAATCTTCATCATTATAGCTTATTGCAGCTCCCTACCTACTGTCAAAAGGATATGTTTATGTAATAGTATCGATCAGTAGATCAATACAATATACAATACAATCCCTATCAATATAAAAGCGAAAGTAACGCACAACCGATTTTGATGAAATTTGGCACAAACAATCGTTAGACCCTGAGAAAGAACATAGGCTACCTTTTATTGCGAGAAAAGGGAAGTGATAATCTGAAATCCACGCGGACGAAGTCGTGGGCGGCCGCTAGTAGGTACAATATAAAAATAAAACAGGTACCTAATACATACAACAAATCTACTCTACGTTTCTAGAAATAGAAGTGCAGGAAACACAATATTTCCTCGTATATCCATTACACTTCCTCAACATGTCAAGGCAGTGATGATCCTTCGGTCCAATTAGAAAAGAACTTTTGGAATCTCGGAGCTGCTTCAAAACTAGTACTAAGTGGACAAGTCTAACCAAATTTAGAAGGAAAAAAGCCATCAAACGTTAGGCTTGTAGCAGCATACGACATTCTTACGAGACTTGTATAGAAACCAGAACGGGTCCGGGTGATGCCTGGTAATGAGGTAGTATTACACTTGCTTTAAGAAATGCCGATCAGTCATGTACTTGGTAAAACATGATTTAATAACATCAAAAAAAGGAAGCAACGTCATAATAACGGTTGAACGAAAGCGGCATAATAATATGAGAGTTAATATAAAATACACAAATCAGCATACTGTATTGTATTATCGGTCAAAACGTAACCTTATCTTTAAAAGAAAAAGTTAAGGAATAGGATAAAATAGCATTTGTATTACACTTACACTATTACATACTAGAAATAGGAAAATAACCAATGGTGCTATCCTATTACTTACTTAAATATAATTTTTTAATAAAAATAGACGATTAATTTGCTGTTCAAGGTTAAAAAGGTAATGATCAACTGATTAAGGACAATCATAGGAATATCGTTAGAATCATTTCGAACCCTTACCGTCTCCTCCTCCTCCAAGGCGCTGATCAGCTCACAGTACAGCATCTCCGCCTCCTTCGAGATCTGAACCTTCTCCATCTCGCAGTTCTTCTGCGATATGTCACAGGCCAGATCCGATTGCAGGTGCATTTTCATTGTTTTGATGTCTAACAGCTTTGCTTACACTAACACTTGGATCTACACTTCACTTTGCTTCTTTGGCATTTGGGTTTATATTATAACGCTGTTGTGGTTTGTTTTTGTGGTACCTATGTATATATGATTTGATTAGCATGGTTTTCGATGGTAATATTTGATTGTTATGAATTAGATTTAATTTACTTTCTGTACCGTAAAAATACTATTTTTAAAGAATAAAATTTAAATTTGATTAATTATAATCGATCCATATTAACTAACAATCACGAATATCATGTCTTTGTTCTGCTTGGCAAGCATGGTTGATACTTAAAAATATTCTAGTAACCTGTCTCAATCTCTTTATGAACTCTCTGGTTCCAAAAATGTATGCCCTGAGACATTTAAACTCGTTTAATGGTGCAAAAGTTCTGTAAGCCTTACAAAAAAAGAGAAAAGCCGTCATAATTCAGATACGCTCAGCATTCAACGGTATACATGAGCGAGAAAACAAAAACTGTCCTATTTCACAACCAAACACATTACAAACTTTTGCAATGAAATCGCAAATGTGCTTCCCCGAAACAATTTCATCGTATGAAACGAGTGTGACGAAAACTTAATATGCTAAAAAATAAATACGTTATGCACAACACTACTCTTTAACGAGTGACACGTGTCGTACAATTGCAAACTTTGGGTGACTTAGGGCCTATATTACTTTTGTAAATGCCGATAAAACCAAATTTAATTCTTTGTCGAAGTTTACAGAAAACATTGCTGTTACGACTACAAGTTATAGTGCCTACTGCCTTTGAGGGCAAAACAAAGTGAGATTCAGTGAACATAAAAACTAAAAACATTTTAAAATTAATTTTTATAATGTTGCTATGTACTTTGATTTTTGAAGACATGGTCCTTCACTCCCGGACTTAGCCGTTAGGTTTATATTGATAAAATTAGCATGTAGGTAATCTTAATAAAATAGGAAGTAAATAATATTACCGACAATATGGAAGAGGAGTAAATATTATAGAAGTCAGATATCAAAAGTTATTTATTTATGCCAGCAGACATCTTGGATGCCCGCCAGCTAATTTATCAGACCTCGAACTTGACTGTTGAATTCCACTTTAAAAAAAACAAGATATTTCTTAGAAGGCATGATATTTTTATGAAAACAAGAGGACGTCAGACAGACTCTAAGGAATTCGTAATAAATTTAATATTGTTGAGGGAGGTCAATTTATTTAAAAGGCTGTAGTTGGAAAGTTGATGGGATTTCCTTTGAAATACCGCAGACTCTTTATTTGATTAGTTATTTTATAAATGACAGTAGTTCTTTGTAGTGCCGGACTGGACTAGTACAAAACCATTTCTTTTTTGTTTTGTCATTTTATTGTAATAATACAATTCAATTAATTATTACTGCTAGATCGCATTCACTTCAACAAATCTTAACTCTAATCACTATATCGAATTTGTCTGTTACTGCAGATTGTTTAATTTGTTTTCAGTCTTCAATTGTCTATTATATAGACGCATAACAATTTACGGCGGCACAGTATAGTGAATGACGGTTTGTTATGTTATCTTGGTAATGTGTAAATAAGTGTTTTCAATTTGAAATTGAATTTTAGCTCACACAGTCATGAGTCTGAGTGGAAAAAGTCCTTATTATTTTTAATTTTTAAGTTAGCTCTTGTTCATTATTCAAAATTACCTACATGAAGACAATGAAAAAAATATTGTGTTAGATTTTTAATGCTTGGTGTCTTAACTATATAATTAAATTGTTATGGTTACGGAGTACCTATTTAAATAGGACAAGATCAAGAATTATAAGGGCATTTCTCTGTAAACTCGTATTTGGCTGTCCCGACCGACTCTTTCAATAAGTACTTTAATTATTTACTAATAAATCATTCCTAAAGAAACTCTAATCCCGAAACTTTAAGGGCTGATTGTTTTAAGCACCATAACTATTTTAATTTTTTTTCTACACATGTTAGAAGCTCTAAAAACACAGTCCCCTGGCTGTCCCCACCATTGATTTGTTGACTAGATATGGGATTTACGAGAAAGGTATTATAGCTACATACATTTGTCAGTAATTATCATAAAGCAAACATATTAAAATATATTATTTTCATAAAACTAGATCTCATTACGCATTTTATTATTTAGTAAACACCTGCAAACTTTGTCCCCAAAATTTTTATACAGTCCCCTGCCAAAGATTTAAATCCATAGAAAAAAAATACTGTAAGATTAAAAAACATTGTTCTAAGTGAAACCAAACGCAATTGATGTGAAGTTAGCTACGATGCCGAAAGCGGTGACGAGACGCCATCTTGTTTAGTTTCAGAGTGACATTTGTGTGGTGAACACGTGTTTGTTCCGGTACCCCGCACAGTCCTCCGGTAAGTGATAATATCATGTTAATTACTTTAATTATTTAAATCATATAGTTTATTTTTTTATATTTATGTCTAAATTGATCGGTAGGTTCTTAAACAAACTAATCTGCATCAGTTTTTAAGATATTGTGATATTTATTCGAAATACACAGTCCCCTGGCAACAGTCCTCTGTCAGAAAATGTGGCAGGGGACTGTTTTGTATAACAGGGGACTGTGTTTTTGACGTATTGGTATTGTGTTTATGTATTGTTTGTGTAAATTTATACGATAATCTGGTTTATCAATAGGTATCATCAATGTATCATTATATTTCTTTATAAAGTTGTATTATTTTACACAGGCCGAGCGAAAACACAATAATATGGCTCCGAGAAAGAAAAAGTTATCCCGAGAGGAATTACTACAGAAGAAGAGAGAAGCAGAACGACTACGTTATGAAAAAAGAAAAAATGACCCACAAAAGAGAGAAGAAATGAGAGAAAAGGAAAAATTAAAGTACCAAAAGAAGAAAGAAAAAGGTTCACGAAAGTTGGTAAAGGATATGACACCTCGTGAGCACAGAGCTGCCCTAAAGAAGTGGAAAGAACATTGTACCGTGTACCGAACCAAAAGATTAAGACTGAAAAGTGTCACTAATACTTTTATACGAGACAATACGCCAATATCAGATCTAGAAGCATCTCCTCCGCCTACAAGACCCACCACTCCAATTCCAGAGCAGTTTTCTTCAGCTCCAAGCCCAGCAGCTTCCAGTGCTAGTCAACAACAAAGAAAGAAAGAAGCCACGACTCGACGAAAGAAGTTTAACAGGAAAAGAAATGAAAAAATTGCACGTTTAGAGAAACAGCTTGAGAAGTACAAGAAAAGGTTAGCTAGATTTAAAAGTAAAATGCAGAAGAACGTTGAAGATACACCTAAAACAAAGATATTAAAAATGTTAGAAGAGCCTGATCAAAGAAAAGAAGTAGTAAAGAAAGCGTTGTTTGGCGACGTCATTAGTAATCAGTTGAAAGAAAATTATTCTACATTGAAACATACGAAGGAGAGACAAATTTTCAAAAAAGTTGTTACTGGTAGTCTTGTTCGAAAGTATAGGCAATGGATACCTAAAGAAATTAAATCGTTGTCTAGACCCGGAAAAAAATCCAACCTCAATGGCTTAGATGTACCTGTATTGAAACGATGTAAAATACCTGAAAGTTATAAAAGAGCTGTTCACAATTTCTTTGAAGATGATAGTAATAGCCGTATGGGAGCCGGTAAAAAAGAATTTATTACTAGGAAGACTGTAAAGAAACAGAAGAGGTATCTTCTTGACACAGTTATGAATCTTTACAAAAAGTTTATTACAGGCAACTTTAAAATTAGTTACCAAACTTTTTGTCGACTCCGTCCATTTTGGGTTGTTAAACCAAATGCTCAAAACCGCGATACATGTCTTTGCATAGTTCACAGTAACATAGACATGAAGCTCAGCACACTTCATACTGCAAATATATTGGGTTACAACAACCACCAGAAGTTACTGGAAGAGCTATGTTGCGACCGGTATAATGTGAATTGTTTGGCGAGATCCTGTCATACTTGCCTTAATAAGAACCCGAAATATAAAGAATTTGATAACAGAAATGTCATAAAATATAAAATGTGGATTTCGGAAAGGCAACAAATACAAGATTTTAAGACTAAAAAGCCCCGACTCGTGACTAAATGTTTGAAAAAAACATTTGAAGTACATCCAAGACAGCTCATAACGCAATTACAGAAAGATTTAGACAAGTTTTTTGAACACCAGCGAAATATTGTTCACCAATATAAAGCCATAAAGGATTTGAAATCAAACCTACACTGCGACGAAGTCCTGATACACGTCGATTTCAGTGAAAATTATTGCACTAAGTACTCTGAAGAAATTCAGGCCTTTCATTTCGGTGGATCTCGTGCACAGCTGAGCCTGCATACCGTTGTAGTTTATCTACAAAATTCAATCCTTTCTTTTTGCACAGTCTCCGAGAACATAACCCATTCACCTGCTGCCATTTGGACACATCTACGACCAGTTTTCAGGGCTCTTCCATGTAACATTAAACGAGTGCACTTTTTGAGCGATGGCCCTGTAACGCAGTATCGCAATAAAACTATGTTTTTTATAATGGCAACTAAACTCTCTGAAGAAATTCCTGATATTGAAAACTTTACATGGAACTACACTGAAAGTGGCCATGGAAAAGGTGCACCGGATGGAATCGGAGCAACATGTAAAAGGACAGCAGATTTTGTAGTTAGTTCTGGAGGTGACATCAACAATATTGATCAGTTTGTTACAGTTATCCAGGAGCGATGTCTTGGCATCACATGTATCGCGATTGACGGTAAAGACATTCAGGCAATGGTCGATACAGTTGAAGAGGAAGCAGCCGATCAGAAAGGGTTTAAAGGTACTCTAAATGTACATCAGGTCGCAGGTGTTTATTCCAGCTCCATCCCTGGCCTTCCCACTAAATGTAAAACACTTACAATGAAAACTCTCAGCTGCTTTTGCAACCGCGGATCTTGTGAACATTATAAGATAGGCAGTATCAACTTTGCTTTAAAGCCTAAATTGACAGTAGAAGAAGTATTTACAGAGTCCGAAGCCGAAGATCTTGAGCCTGCTAAGTCTGAATTGACACCTACACAAACGAAATCCCTTCAAAGATTGGATGATGCTATACCAGGAACGAGTGGCATTCAGAATTCATTTTACAATACAGGAGATTATGTTCTTGTGAAATATACAGCTAAAAATGTGGAATATCGTTATGCTGCTGTAATTAATGGGATTGACGATGAAGAAAATGACTTACGTGTTACTTTCCTCAAGATTTGTGACCAAAAAGCGCAGCTCTTTAGAATAGATGATAATGACATTTCAGACGTGTCATTTGAACAAGTTGTCCTAAAGTTGGATAATCCTGACTTGATTTTAAAAGGAAAAAGAATATTTTATAAATTTCCTACTGAAGTAAAAGTTTTTGAGCGCTAACTTTTTAACGTGTTAAATTAACTGTGATTTATTTGTGCCTTATTTGAATTAATATTTTTAAGGTTTTTGGAGATTTCAGTTTAATTTAATTTGAGAGAAAAGACTTTCTTTATAACCTATGTTAATGATGTAAAGATAGTAGGTGTTTCAATTTAACTGCATAAATTTAATTAATGACTGATATTATAATACTAACTTACTGTTGATCTCAAAAAGTTCAAAATATTTCTAGCACATAAGTTTAATTTTTGATACGAATACTTACATTTTTATATTACAAATTAATATAATAAGTATTTAAATGCATAGCATTGAGCAATCCATATTATAATAAATAATATTATATTGATCTCTTAGCAAGTACAAAATGTTTCTAGCACTTAAGGTTGATTTGTGATATGAATGTTTAAAAAACGTTATGTTTTCTGTTATTTTTCATAAAGAAACTTAGTTGATTATCGTTGCGAAAACATGTCATTTAAATAATAAATGATTGATTAATGTAAAATGACTTTTCTTTCAAACACATCAGTCCCCTGTCTCACTTAACAGTACCCTGTTACGTTCAAAACAGTCCCCTGACGCCCGAAACAGTCCCCTGTCATGGTTTTTTAGAAAATCGCTAATAACTCGAAAAATACGTTTAAGTTCAGTGGACCACCTTATTTTATTAAAACAACAGTTAAGTTTCTTCGAAATAGGAGACTTTTTATTGGCAAATATTTAAAAAATCGCCAGGACAACATTTATATGGAGCCTGTACGAGCTTACAGAGAAATGCCCATAAATCAATTGAATGATTTTATTAAATGCTACAGCATTTTACCCAAAATTCTCCAACCAAATCTATTTCCGAAGTCGGTGGTGAATAATAATTAATCTATTGTGATATCATTGAAGAAATATGAGTGCCTTAGAGAGGCCTACATAAATGAAGTATATTTTGATTTCGATTAAGAATATTTTCATGCGAGGCGACTGTAACCTTTACTTCACTGCTTCACGTATGTATACTGTGATCATTCCGTCTGTATGTCCGTGACTAATTAGTTTATTGCGAGCCGGAGTTAATTTCATAATCGCTGATCGCGTGTTTCCTCAGGATGCGTCTGGTCCGACTGCTGATCTCTAGATATGTTCTGCGTCTTCATTTGGGCACGTACGGTGAGATAAGATGTGTTCAGGGCTTATCAGATTGATAAATCTTACTTGGGTTTGTTTAAAAAGGGTGTTTTAGAATTAAATAACAATTAGGCTGTTATTGAACCATTTGATAACAGTTTGGGGTCAACTGAAGGCAAATGTTGTTTTACTAGACATCTTTAGTTCACGTTATTAAATATCTACAAAATGTAGAATTTGTATAGCCTAGTTGTTAAAAATGCTTTTTATAAGTGTGGCCGTTGGTTATAACCAGGATTATCAGAGATCTGTCATCAATTTATGAATTTTTCTGTTGAAGGTAAACATCGTAGTATGCAGGTTTCCTAGCAAACGCACACATTGGAACCAGCTCACTAGTAAATCGTTGGCTTGGTGTTTATATTCTAAGCTAAATACATCTACACACAATTTAACTGAACAATTGACACACTGGCTAAGCTTAACCGTAACTGCAGTGATAACTAGATTGGAGTTGCAGTGATCCGGTGTTAATGTGGCTAATTAATTGGTGCGGTAATAGCCAGGCTGTCATTAGGCGTAAACCTACCGGTTTGGACTGACCACATAGCTCAACGGTGGCTTGAAGTTTGAAAACGATACACTATCTCCAAAATATGTATGAGGTTTTCTGTGTATGGTACTGTAAAGGCTGCGTTTAATCCTAAAATTTACTCTTATACCTAATTCGTCAACAAGTTTTACAACTTTACATTAGTGAAAATTTTGGATTATTATGTAAAAAAAATATGACTTCGGTGTAGTCAAAGTTTATCAAAGGACGGTAACGAAGGGACACGAAATGTAAACTTTTTTTTTTAAAGTAAATCAATATTTTTATTTGATGTATATAATAAAGACTTTGAATTTGAATTTGAATTTGATGTTATAAGTTCTTAATCAAAACCATCTTGGAACTCCAGCTTTATTTGGAGTCGCGGACGGACTGCTAGATGTATCATATAAACGTCAGGAAAATGCAGTTAATTATCTTACGTTTTACTAAATAACGCTGTCTAATTGGTGTGGTAATTACGAACACGTCGGGTGCTATCTAGCGATCTCTAATGGAGTTCTGGACGGTTTTGGAGCACCCACGTGGGTTAACCGGTTTCGGTCCTTTTCGTCCACGAAGCGTGTCGCGGTTCCAAAGGCTAACAGGACTTTTTCATTAATGACACGACTGGCATGTTGTGTTTTAAAGAAGTGCAAGTAGTCAAACTATTAGTGTATGAACATGGTATGAACTGACTTTGCGGAAGAACGAGACCGCATTTACGCGGCTGATTTTACGTTCCGTCGTGTTCATAATTATGACATACTATTAAATTGAAAATGACACACTATATTGAAATTTTGTTTAGAAAAAAACGTGGCGTAATTTTGTACAGAAAATTCATTGCCGCCGATCTTCGGTTGCGTAATTTCAGCCTAGTGTATTCCTACACTTCGACACTCTTTTTATTGTACATTTAGATAAAATTAGTAAGAAAAATATGTATATGGGGAACTAAAGTACTTAAAGCAACTTGTTTATGATCGTATGATGCGTGTGATGTTGCAATATTCGGTTTATTACTCCTTCGTGGTGTTTTACGTCTTTTTTAATTCCAAGGAAGTGGTGCTTTGTACGTTGCATAATTATTTAAGACACTTAACGTCCATCACGCTATCTATTCTAGACACAAAGATGTAGGTACTCGGATTATCATGTTTGGCAAAGTTGAACTTTGAACTAAAACAATAAAACCTAGTCATATCATTGGACAAAAACCAGTTAACAAGACAAGCAATTGTTTTTTTATTTGATTGTACATGACGGGATATCATATGCATCGTTAGTTAGTATGTGTGTTGATAAAAATCGTTGTTAATAAATTCTATTAAAAAAATATTATCTCATACACTACACATGTGAGATAAGATCTAACAACCATTGTTAATCAATTCTATTAAAACAATCCTATGTCATGGGGTCAATACCCACATAACAAATACCCAAACCACTTCTGCTGTAGCTGTTGCTTTACAATAACAAGTCTGGACAATCACCTCTTTTAAAATTCCTACGATTCATAAGATTAGTGCGGGAACTTTAGACCTAAGTATCCTACGTGTAACCTTTTTAAAATAATGGAAATCTATATCTACACTAATATATAAAGCTGAAGAGTTTGTATGTTTGTTTGTTTCTTTGTTTGTTTGAACGCGTTAATCACAGGAACTACTGGTCCGATTTGATGAAGATGAAGGAGGACTTTAGGCTATTGGAAATCGAAATCGCTAGTTATCCTATAAAATACTGTTTTTATGTGCTCTGTACTATGCGACTCAATCTTGCACAGTTAATTTATACTGCTCATGTTGAAATAATTATCCTAATCCACTTGTATCAAAGCTCATAATCTATTAACAGTCATGTTCATGAATGCCCTAAGCCCGTTACATCCGCGACACGCTAAGGTGACCACGTGACCACGCTGGTCTTTTTGCATGCGCCTGCGCTTGCGCCTGATTTAGCGCGCAGGAATGCGAACGTGCCGCGACGGGTTGGATTGTGTCTGAGGGAAGATTCAATGAGAGTGGGATTTTAGTTGGGATTTTAGTAAGTTTGGTAAGGTTACAATTAAGTCAACTTATTGATATGGTGATTGCAGCATTCGATTCATGATAATGAATTTCATATGTCACTACCATAATTTGCAACCGTTAATTTTTGTCAAACCCTTTTTATTTTGCTGTGTGAATAATGTCCAGAGATATTTAAATATTTTAATTTAAATTTAATATTATTTAACACTAGCGTCCCGTCTCTTCTTCGCACGGCTAGACAAAATTGTAAACAGTACCTACTAAATATAGCTTATATTACTCAGTGATGAATTGTTAATGAAGCTTTCTAATGGGAAAACAATTATTGAAATCGGTCCAGTAGATTTTTTTTTATTACAAAAATACAAATACCTATTTCCTCTTTATAATATTAGTAAGTATAGATTTGTAATGATTTATTACATTTTCTCAACTGTAGCAATTTTTTCTGAAATTTCAATACGCACTACATTATTTCATTATAGCGAGCGGTGGCATTTTGCATTCATAGTTCAATCTACAAACTACTCAGGAATAATGGTGAACAAGAACGTTTTTTGTATGAAATTTGTTATAATTTTAGAAACGCATTAATAGAAGTATTCATAATAAAAATCACGAAGCAAAACGTTAAACAAAGGCCGCCAATATCCGGCGTTACGTACCATTACTCGAGTTTAATCCCGACGCGGAAGTCAAAATAGGGAAGTTGCACTTCCATCGGCGCTGGAATTAGCGCCCGTTTCCAAAGCAACCGCGTCAACAAAGCAATGGACCGTAAATTATGTTAAAATGTCGCTTGTGTGTTGCGAGTAGGGTTGGTCATTCCGGTCGTAGTCAATTAATGAAAAAGGTCATAATTTGGACTTTTATAGGCATGTTTTTAAGCGGCGACAAATTAATTGAAGTTTGCGATGTGAAAAGAATTGAAGGGAGTAGCAAATAGGTAGGCAAGGAAAGTGTTGAACTATTTAAAGTATTAGGTGGTATCGATATGATTATTTGTACGGCTCGTTTTAATTAAAACTGGCATAGTTTTTTTTTATAAATTTTTATTTCAATTATTGAGGTCAAAGATGACCTTTATGGATATTAAGAAAGTTTAAATTATGATGTTTATAAAAAAAGAAAAGATGAGAATCAGTAAATAAAAGATTTCTTTGGCATTTAACTTTCCAAGATTATAAAGCAAAAGAGCTGCCTTCATACAAATCCCGTCATAGCTATTTTAAACTCCAAAGTCTGCAAGAGCGAAGAGATATTGCTGACTTGAAATTTCTGTATAAATTGGTAAATTACAAATTGGACTGTCCCCTTCTGTTGTCTAATATTTCATTCAATACTCCAAAGAAACTATATTGGCCTTCCAAGTACATGTTGTTTGCTGTGAAAATGTTTAAGAGTAACTTGGGACACTATTCTTCACTGAACCGTATGCAAATCTTATATAACAAAGAATCGAAATGCAGAAATATCGATATATTTACTAAGCCAGGACATTTTACCAGATCGATTACTTCTTTTATCACTAAATTACCTACTAAGAACAAATAAAATATACTTATTGTATAAGATGTTTCTGCTCGGACAGCTGCTGCTGGGGCTATCTATATAGCTGCTACAGCAGGGGTCTGAGCATAAACTTGCATGCATTTATCATTTTTATTTCTTAAAACTGCACTTAATCTTGTTCATGCCGTGACAGCCTATAATTGAGGCATCACTTTAAAATGAATTGTTCAAATGTGATTTTCATAATATTGTTACAAAGTGTGTGCTTTGTTGGTTGTCCAAATAAATAAATAAATAAATAAATAAATAAATCAAAAGTAATTAAATGCTGTCTGTATTGCAAAAAAGTTACCACGAAAATTCAACATTACTTTTATGTAATAAAATAAATAAATAAATGCCTTGGACTGACCCACCAATTGCCTAGCCCCAAACTAAGCTCGAAGCTTTTACTATGCTAGGAAACGGATAGAAATATTTAAATACTTTTATAAACATCCATGACTCGAGTACAAATGCCGATGTTCATCACACAAAATTTGCCCCTAGCGGGATTCGAACCCGCCACCCTTGGTTTCGTAGCCAGGGTCTCTGACCACTCGACCAACGGGCCCGTCGAAAATATGAGTAACAAGTAGTTTTTAATTAATTGGCAGCCCTGGCTAGTCCTTCAGGCATAGTTCCAGGTAGCGGCTATTTCAGGATGTCCAGTTGGGAACGGAACGTTATACTCTTTGCTTCGTTTTTGTGTGAAAACACTTTCACTTATAGTGTAGGTACTTATAAGACCCTTAAAATTGGATTAACAAACACAAGAATGTAGCTTAAGTACGTGTGGTATATTAGTAGGTTTCACAATCAATGAATTAAGTTTAAACCTTGATCATAAAACAAATAGGTAGGAATTTTCAAAGGTATCTTATAAAATTTTCTAAGGTAAATAATACCGCGATTATATCCGTTTAAAAGTAGTTTTATTTCATGAGGTATCTTGTATCAACAAATGTGCTGAATGTGATTACCTACTACTTACGACCCAAGTCATAGCGATGCGAAATATTATAGGCATAGTTCCAGTCAAATGAAAGACCCATTGGACATGACAATTGTGAAATCAGATATGTCAGAGGTCGCGGGTTCGCTTCTCGACAATACAAGTAATCCCGGGATCAATGATAGATGGGTGTATGTATCAATGGATATAACTGAATACAAGAAAGATTTTATTGATATTACGACTTCTTACGGTATTATTCATAAAGCGCTGTCCAGACCAAAACTTTAAAAAACTTGTTCTTTAGTTGCCAGAAAACTATATTTTTTATTTGAAACTAGTGGCAGCCCGCGACTCCGACCGCGTGGATTTCGGTTTCTGCACATGGTGTTAAAATACAGCTTAAAGCCTCCACAACAAATGAAATATCCAAAAAAAAAAAATTTCTCAATTCGAACCAGGAGTTCCTGAGATTGCCTTTTTTTAAAAACAGACTTAAGAAAACTCTTCAGCTTCATTATTTATGTATATTAGTATGTATATTGTTATTTTGTAAGCACAAATGTTGTATATGCGTGAATCAAACCCAAAACCTAGTGTACTAGCTCACTACACAGTATCAAGGTACACCAAAAAGAAAAAAGTAAACTAACCCACGCCACTGAACTTATATTTAATCTTTTATCTGCACAAAATTGCATGTGAAATTTTACCTCAAAACCCGCGAGTTCTTAAAGTCGAAAACGTGAAAATGAACTTTTAATAATGTAAAAAGCTTGTAATAAGCTTTTTGAAAGTTCAATGTACTGTAGTAATTTCGGCATAATTAACAGTCGGGGGAGCAATTTAAATATTACTTTTATTTTTGGTTAGCTAAGGGTGCCTCCTGACTCGTGAGATAAGATGTAAGTGGGAACATTAAAAATTATTTGTAGCAAGCAGAAGGTTATTAATTTTAGCGTTAAATTTTAAATTTAGAACTGGTTCTTGTTGCATGTTACCGTTTTTCTTTGCGTAATGTGTTGCACTTACTGGTGATAAGTGGAATTTACACGAGAATGAGTTAAGTGGAATTTACACGAGAATGAGTTAATTGTAAGTTATACGAGTAATGTGCTTACACAATGATACATCATGCGATACCTATCTGATTAGCCGTAACGATTAGATGCCGTAGGAAAAACCCGGCTTGGGAGAAATAGGGAAATCACCCATTCCCTAAAGGAATGATGTACTTCTGCTTAAGCGGGTGATCTAGCTCGAGGACCGAGGTCCTTACTACACTGTATTGGTGTAGTCGTATCGTGAAACTCTGCTAGCGCGATGTAGGTTTGTATGGATGTATCGCAGTTGGTATGCGAGTGCGTTTCAGCGCCATCTATTGAGTTGTATCGAGTCTACTCCTATGGTAATGTAGATAGATGTACGACAGAGAAAATAAAAATAACAAAATCTACAAACAAAATCTATAAACAAAGATCAGGTACTACTACGATATTAGATCCATGCAAAACAAATTCAATTAAGGCTTAGTTAACCGTTGGCCGGTCACGGTTTTTGCGATTCACTCGTCATAAGTGAATGTATCGCGATAGAACAGTCTTACCTAAATTGCTATAGATCATGCTGACCATGCAGAGGTCAATGACATTTGAGGAGTTTCGGCAAACAAACTTTTAATTAAAACCTTTCTTTCATCTTACTTGTGGCCTTACCACAAGATTGTGTGTTTTTTTCTAAAATGCTTGTGGGATGCCTAGACTGAAGTTTGAGCTTGTATCGGTGAGATACGAGAACATAATATACTTCACAGAATAACTGTGGACTAAAAATTCGCTTCCCTAACTTAGTAAATGAGCCAATAGGGTAAAAGTTGCAAAAAGGATGTTTCTTATTTTATTAGCCTATTCATGTCTCACTGGAGGGCGAAGGCCTCCATCATTGAATCATGTTCCATTCCAAAGATGGGTTTTGGTTTAATCACCACGCTTGCCGAATGCGGATTGGAGATGACAAACCCAGGCTGAATACGGAAAAACCGACACATATTTACCCGATCCGGGAATCGATCCTAGGACCTCGAGATCCGGTACTTAAACTTTTTCCTGCTCTGGGGTTGCAAATGACAATAAACGAAGGTAAATTCTACCTATATCAATAATATAACTGTTTACTATACTATACCCAACCTTTCCTTTTAAATTGTTCATTAATTCAAGGACACTTCACTTGACATCTACGAGTATAATCACTACAAAAATTAAAGTGCTTAATCAAACTAGGTGTACATAGAGCCGTTAACATACCGTTTCTAAGTCAGTACCTCTCCATAAGTGTTACAATGAGATACAGATTAGTGAGCCTAATGATGTTGGAGCCATGACTGTGCCGTGACTCATTACCGTATTAGTTGTTTTAGTGGCCGCTTACTAATCTAGTTCACTTTGGGAATATGACAGTTATGATTATTAGACTAGAAATAGAATTAAATTATTTATACAACAGATGGATTCGCATAGATGTATATTCTTTTGCGCAAAAAGAACGACCATGTCAAAAGGAATACGATTCTAATAAGTGCAATTACGACTCTACCGTGGACCTGACCTTGGACCACCTTTTACGATATTATTTTTTTCTAAACTGTTTTATATATTTTCTATACGAGTCATTCTGGAAATGCTCACCAAAAACGATAGAAAACATGTTAAAAGGAACTTTACAGTTATTCCTATGTGAATATCTAATAAATAAGATATAATTAACATATTAAAACCATTACCCGAAAGAGCTTGAAATGATAAGAAATCCTTTGATATTATTGCAGTTGCTTAAAAGTATTTTTACATTGATTATGGTAAGTAAAAATTAAGAAATGAAATATTTAAAATTTCGATTTGTATTGACTAATAAGATATTAAGAAATTCAGTTAAAAAGGAAATTAAACTTTGCAAGCAAGTCAGCAGGCACCTTTACCGACCAGTCGAGACTTTTAGTATAATTTATATACTTTTAAAAGAATGATTAATGCTGTGCCACTGATTAATTAATCGCCCCGCCTCGTGTGCATTGTGGATGCATTCAGTTGCATTACGGGACTCGCAAACAAGGAACGAGACCGATTGAGATATTTCGTGGAATCACACCGGAGTTCGTTGGTACTGTTTATTTCGGTAATTAGTTCATTACGTTAGCAGTATTTCGTATAATTAGTGTCGAAACTCGGTGCGCCGAAAAAAATCGGCGTGAATACGTCTGCAAGGTTTTTTAAATGATTGATAGAAATGCATTGCAGGCGTGGCCATGCCGAACTTCGGTCGCGTATTTTCGGCATAGTGTGTTTCCTCACTCAGGAGATATTCGGCGTTGATTTTTCTTGTGATTTTACGCAAATTATGTAAGAGTAATCTAAATGTTCCAGATGCCTCAAAGTGGAGTTACAATGGGGCCTTTTAGGAGTCAATCTACTACTACTTTATAAGGGTAAACAATTTGATACTTACCATTTAATTCATACTTTTATATTGCAAGCACTTTGGATGATTTATTTTAGTGACTCAATTAAATTATGTATGATTTGCCAAATAAATTAACTAACATTAATCGCCATTTAAAGGTTTCATAGCTGATAGCTGTATCTGGCAGATTCACTATTTAACTATAATCAATAAATGTTATATGGATTAACGGTAACTTGCATTTATATAGGTAGTTAATTTTCCACTATACCATTATCATTTATTACCCATCTTGTTACTAACACGGATTGACCGACTTTACTTCACAGTACATCAATATTATTGATTACTTCGACTAATCCGGTTAAAAAGACAGGAAACAGATCAACTTCCCGCAAGCAAATGTATGGCAAAGAACTAAATAAATAGAAGAAAGTGAAATTCTGCTTAAAAGATTATTCCTGGCTATACATAAACATTAAACAGTCTACATTCCCATATGCATATCTATTCTAATAATACGGCTGAAGAGTTTGTTTGTTTGAAGTCGCTAAACTCAGGAACTTCTGGCTCGAATTAAAAAATATTTTTGTGTTGGATAGTCCATTAGTCAAGAAAGGCTTTAAGCTTTAGTATAACACTATGTGTGCGGAAATCGAATACCACGCGGACGGAATCGTGGGAGGCCGCTAGTACTATTGAAAAATACAGGAAACACACCAACTTCCCGTAAATCTAGGGCAAAGAACGAAATAGCAGAAAGTGAATTTCCCTCGCAAACAGAAACTCTGACGGAGACGCGCGATCTGAATAAAGGCGGTGCGCAGGCGCCGGTACACGACAATTTGTATGCGCGTGCGCAGTCGCAGCGAAACTACGCGGATATACCAGTATCCTGCAGTTTGCGCATTTACTGGAACATGTCGGAATTATTTAAATTTGTTTTAGGTTTACGTTAACGCTTCGATGGTAAATTGGTTTAAGTACCAGACTGTAGTCTCGAGGTACTGGGTTCGATTCCCGGATCGGGCAACTGGGTTCGATTCCCGGATCGGGCAACTGGGTTCCATTCCCGGATCGGGCAACTTTGTGTCGGATTATCCGAACACTTTCCGGGTTTGTGATCACCAATCCATATTTGGCAAGCGTGGTGATTAAGGCAAGTCCCATCATGAAACGAAAACATGATTTCAAAAGATGGAGGCCTTTGCCCTGCAGTGAAACATTTAAAGGCTACTATTCTTTACTTATGTTATCAAGAAATGGAACTTGTACACTGTTTTGCAGAAAGAAATCACTAGGTTTATAAGATAACATCAAAAGGTAATCCAGGGTAGATTAATGAGGTAATTAAACTATTTCCTGGAAAAATAATAAGATCCTACGAAATAATAAAAACAGCTCTTGGAGTGGAACTTAATGCCTTGAAATAAAGTTTAATTTCGTTTTAGAAGTCACCTGTCACAGGGATCATCTTAGCTAAAATGGACTATAATTAAAACAATGTTTAACAGCAACAATGCGAAACAGTCACTTAATATCCCCGATTATCGACGACAAGTCAATATAATGTCCGATCATTGTTGATATTAGTCACAGTCCCACGAGAGAAGCGTAGTGATAACAAGCAATAAATAATTATTGTTGTAATATTAACAAGTTTGGTTAACTATTAGGTCTGGTTACATTCATACATTATTACTGCATTATAATTTGTCTTTTGTTTGTTACGAATAGCTTCTAAAACGTTAAGTGGTTTTAGTGTGGTAAATGGAGAACCACTTTTTGACCGATTCCGTGCCAACATCATATTATAAACCATCTACTAAATAGTCCGAACAAACCCTAAAAATTGGTTGGTTTGATTAGGTGAGCCCGTTATTGAGTTATAAAGTGCCAACTAAACATACCACTTATTTTAATATATGTAAAGAAAAGATTCCACTTTTTGAAAGCTACATTTCAAAGTCAAAGGTTGCAAATTATATATTTTCCCCCCGGATTAACATGGTAATGAAATGTAATTCAAACGGGCCTTCTCACCTATAAAGTATTTTGAAACCCTTAATTGCTCCATTTTGGACTAAATATATAAAACCCTCTTCTATTAATATTTATCATCATGTAATAAATAAAGAGAAAAATGTCAAGTAAGCAGATTCTCTGATATCAATCAGCGTACGCTGTGACGGTCAAGCGCTTGTTTTACATAACATCATGTACGAGACGTGACCCGACTGTAGGAAACGAACCGACAGTACCTAGTACTCATCGCTTCAAAGCGCTAGAAATGCCCTCAGCATACTTCGAACTCTAAAACGTGGCTCTAAAATTTGAAGCGACGGTAGCTTCTTATCGGTACAAAAGCATGTTGAAACGTGCGTCAAGTTAAACAATAAAATGGCACAGTTTTCTTGCGTCGGGGCATAATTGATGATTAAAATCTATGTTAGTACTAGCCCTAGTGCTTTAGTAATAGGTATTCTAATACTATGTTAAATGTATGCGCTTATGTTTAAGGTAGGTACTGGGAGGAGAAAAGGAGGGCGTGGGATTTGCCAATTAGCCATCCTGTGTCTTAAATAATGGTCGAAGTCATAATTATGAAAAGCTCTGGTAGTATGAGCCCTTTATTTGTCGCAAATAATGCAGAGAGTGGGCAAATGTGCTATGAAGTGGGCGTAATAAGGTACCAATATTTTTTCTCAAATAAATGATAGCTTTTTGTTTGTCAATTTATTTTTTCATTCTCTAAAAGTAAGAACGACATATTTATAATCATATATAATAAACGGTATTAAAAACATAATCGTAGTTACTCCTTCCATGACTAACATTATAAAACGAAGCGACGAAGTATGGACGAAGTACATCCAACGACAGCTCGTCATACGAGCCCTGTCACAGATAACAGTAACCCGATAAGTATATTAGAAATCAGATCAGAGCAAATGTAATCCCAGCATTACGACACGACCCGATTCCAGGCCACGTTCGAATCAAAAACGGGATATATGAATGACAAAAAAACTTGAAACAGTGAAACGGAACGGTGCATCTGTCAAAAATGTTTGGAAAAAAAATAGAACGCTTTTTCCAAATGAGCTGTCATTTTAAGAACCGTTCAAAAGGAGGTTCGGACCGGATTGAAATAAAAAATAAAAATTTGAATTAGGAATTGGATGCGTCGACAGTTTAATTCCAACGTAATTGTTTTTTCTTTTTTATGTTATCAAAGACATTAAATAGAACGATCGTTTTGGTTTAACGATTGTTAAGTCGGTTAAAGCAACAAAATACAGGTTCATAGTACATACTAATATTTGAGTTCTAGATAATGTGGATCAACATTAGTTTAAGGATATATGTATAGACAACAGTATTGCGTTGCTAACCTCATTCAATAGATTTATTGATTGGCAAAAAGACCTTTGCAGTCATTCAATGGATATTGACGTCTAATTGATGCCATTGATCATTCATACTATGGTTACACTATCACTACCGGTTTCATATTCTCGATCAAGTCATTAGCACAGCGATTCTAATATGCATTTTATCGCAAACCTGGGTTGTGTTCCGCCGATAAATTAACAACGGTATTTAAATTGTGTTATGTTTTCATATGGAATTTTCATTATTATGCTATTCGTAGTAATTTATATAATTATAATGATTTTCAAAAAAGAGAATATAGCTGTTTTTTATAATAATTCATTCGGTAATACCTATACACCAAATTTTTTTTTGTGAAAAATAAAAAAAACTTTTTCATATTTTTAGGTTATTTTTTTTTACATGTATGCCACAGATTAAAGAAAGGTTTTTGTAGTATTACCTAGATCACTTGAAAGAGTTTTTTTATCATTTTAAAAATCCTGATGATTTGCTATAATCCAGTCAAAATAGACAAAATTAAGACTCAAGGTTGCATTAATTCCCACACAGCTGGATTTTTGTGCAGGCCTTGAATACGTCATTACAAATGATATGTCAAAATTCCCCATCGATCCCGCTTGTGCGTTGTTTTTTATTCGTGGTCAAAGGGCCCAAATTTGCGTTTTTTTCTTAAATCTCTGAAACTAAAAGAGCTATCGAAAAATGGTTCAGGAAAAGTTTATAGATCGTAAAATTGTCTACCTAAAAGATCTCTACATTTTTCTTCTACAAAGCAGCGCTGTCGAGATATTGTGACTTTAAGCCGCAGGAAAGTCGTATTTTCGAGTAGCCCACATTATGCAATTACAATAAATTGGGTTGAGTAGTTTATCTGGTGCAGGTGGCAATTAAGTATGGATTGGCTCGAAACTATTATTTACCAATTTCCAGCCCCAATTTTTAGGATTTAGTTCATTGAAGTCAAAAAAGACAAAATGCTGTATCAAGCTTGCATTCATTCCCAACAAGCGGGACTTTTGTGCAGGACTTGAATACGTCATTACAAATGATATGTCAAAAGTCCCCATCGATCCCGCTTGTGCGTTGTTTTTTATCTGTACTGAAAATCTTCGGATCCTATTCCTAACCTTTCTGGTAGTCAAACCTCAATGGTCCCCATAGAGACTTTTACTCCTTAGATGAAATAGGATCGATTGGCGCGAAAAAAAATTTTGGAATTTTCAGTACAAATTGCTGAAATAGGTAATTTTTTTTTCATGCCAATCGATCCTATTATAAGTTAGGATTAAAAGACTTTAGGGGACCATTTGAGGTTTGAGTACTAGAAATGTCAGGAATCGCAAAAAACTTTTCCCATACATTTTGTACTGAAAATAACAAATTTTTTTTTTCTCGCCAATCGATCCTATTTCATCTAAGGAGTAAAAGTCTCTATGGGGACCATTGAGGTTTGACTACCAGAAAGGTTAGGAATAGGATCCGAAGATTTTCAGTACAGATAAAAAACAACGCACAAGCGGGATCGATGGGGTCTTTTGACATATCATTTGTAATGACGTATTCAAGGCCTGCACAAAAGTCCCGCTTGTTGGGAATGAATGCAAGCTTGATACGTCATTTTGTCTTTTTTGACTTCAATGAACTAAATCCTGAAAATTGGAGCTGGAAATTGGTAAATAATAGTTTCGAGCCAATCCATACTTAATTGCCACCTGCACCAGATAAACTACTCAACCCAATTTATTGTAATTGCATAATGTGGGCTACTCGAAAATACGACTTTCCTGCGGCTTAAAGTCACAATATCTCGACAGCGCTGCTTTGTAGAAGAAAAATGTAGAGATCTTTTAGGTAGACAATTTTACGATCTATAAACTTTTCCTGAACCATTTTTCGATAGCTCTTTTAGTTTCGGAGATTTAAGAAAAAAACGCAAATTTGGGCCCTTTGACCACGAATAAAAAACAACGCACAAGCGGGATCGATGGGGAATTTTGACATATCATTTGTAATGACGTATTCAAGGCCTGCACAAAAATCCAGCTGTGTGGGAATTAATGCAAACTGGAATGTCTATTTTGACCGGACTACTACTATTACAAGTAGGTAATTAAACTAAAAAAAAAACTCATCAACAGGCACACTATAATAATGAGTGGTTCAGTTACTTAAACCATGCTTGCCAAGGATTATTTAAATAACGGTATATTCATAACTTCATAACTTCAACATATATTTGCTTTTTAAAATGACTAATGATAAGAGTTTTTTTTAATAAGTTAAGCCTTCAAAATCCTTGCTAAAAGAAATCGCAGAAAAAAGGGAAATTCAACTAAAAACTTTGTAATCTAGATTAGTAACCTGTTCCTTTTTCAACCCTAAAAAAGTCACCAACTCAATTCCGTACGCACAAAAAAAAAACATCAACACTTCACTCCACAGATGGCAGTTCAATCACTTGTCGCACATCACTAAACTTGTTTGTAAATAAAAAAAATCGCGTAAAAAAAAAGATGGCGCGCGTAAAAAATATGGCGGTGTTTTTTATGAGTGGCGCGAGCGTGCGGCGCGCTCAGCGCCATGACACTGCCGTCGGATGCAAAGCTGCGCCGGCGCATATGTATGCGTGTTTAGATTATAGTACGAGTAGGTCCTGTTGGCTTGCGGAGCGGTTCTCAACGGTTGATTGCTCCTGATAATGAGAGTTTGGTGATTCAACTTTCTGGGTTTTGGCAGTTGAAAGTAATTTTTTGATTTAACAATTATTAATTAAGGTAAATTGCATGTAACTAAAATCACGTTTTTTTTAATCGCTAAAATTATTGCAAACATTTAGAAAAGTATCGTGAGATTTTTGCATCAGGATGTGTTCTTTTTATTTTACGAAGCAGCAAGTAAAATATATTAATTAACTAGCGGTCGCCCGCGACTCCGTCCGCGTGGATTTCTTTTTTTCGAAATAAAAAGTAGCCTATGTTCTGTCTCAGGGTCTAAAGATTGTCTGTACCAAATTTCATCAAAATCGGTTGCGAGGTTTAAGCGGGAAAGCGTAACAGACAGACAGACAGACAGACAGACAGATAGACAGACAGACAGACAGAGTTACTTTCGCATTTATAATACATACTAGCGGCCGCCCGCGACTTCGTCCGCGTGGATGTCGGTTTTCATTATACGAATGTTTTTTCCCGCTAACTCCCGTTCCCGTGGGAATTTTGCAATATGCTTTTGCAACTAAGCATCAAGTTTACTAAGGGACCTGAATGCCAAATTTCAAGCGTCTAACTCAAGTAGTTTAGATTTTCCATACAAACTTCCACCCCCTCATTTCGGGGAAGTGGGGGGTTGGAATGGGTCAAAAAGTAGCTTCTGTCTCAGGGTCTAAAGATTGTCTGTACCAAATTTCATCAAAATCGGTTGCGAGGTTTAAGCGGGAAAGCGTAACAGACAGACAGACAGACAGACAGACAGAGTTACTTTCGCATTTATAATATTAGTTGGGATATTAGTTGGGATTTCTTTTTATTACTTTTTAATTATCATAATAATAGCATGATAATCATTAAATACTGTGCTAAAATATAATTGAAAATAAATGCTGAGGAGCTAAATAATCTCTGTGAGTTTAGGGTATTTTTATTCCAAACCGATTCCGTTTATAAGGGGCAGTATATTTAGATTCCAAATACGCATACATCTTTAATCGCAAGGATTAAAATATGAAAATAACCCCCAAAATCCCGCCTTAAGCTGATGTGAACATGAAAAATAAACATGGACGTATTCGAGACTAAGCGAAGCCCAACAAATTACGGTTTAAAAATGTACATCTTTCGCGGAATTAAATGTATAATTCACTGCGGTCCGAATCGCCTCGTACCGTTTAGGACTACTCGTAGCTCGTCGGACGAACTGCATTTAGATTCTAGAATTGCATTTTAACTTTACTGGCTGTTATGTTTTTATAAAATAAATAAACGGATTTTAAAAGTCTATAAAATAATTTTTGGAAAAAAGGTAGGGAAATGGTTAAAAACATGTTGATTAGGCATTTGTTGTGTGCTCAACATTTAGGTTTTGGGTTTTTGTCTGAATAACTTTAGGTATGAGTATGACTGCCTCCGTGGTGTAGTGGTTCGACTGCTGTTCTCAAACTTGATAGGTCGTGGGTTCGAATCCCGCGGGGAACACTTTTAATTTTATGTTGGTTTTCCATTTTGGTAAGAACATTGCAGGCTTGAAGACCATTAGGATCATAGGCGGGGCCAACGGCTTAACGTGCGTTCCGAGGCACGGAATCATTATTCTTATCTGACAATCAGGTGATTCAATCCTGTAATGTCCTAAACCAAACACGGGAAAACCAACACTACAGTGAAGGTGTTCCCGGCAGGATTTGAACCCATGACCTACAAGGTTTTTGAAGAAGGCAGTAACTTTCCGAATCCCATAATATAGAAAACATTTACAAAATACATAGCTCAACTCATTCAAAACGTAAACAAACATACCCACCCACCAGTGTAACGCACACACTCCGATATCCTTGCAATCTTGTTAATTTCCTCACATAATAGGTTGTCGCGAAGGAACGAATATGAAAGTTAGTTATCATGTAGATTGGCTTCTGTGGCGGATGCCGCTCTCCTGGGAGGCATTGTGCGAACAGCTGACGTCCTGCCGGGGTCATTGAACCTGGTGCGGCGACGTAACCGATAATGAAACTTATTGATTATGAATTAAACTATTTGATGATAAAAATGTCGAAATAGATTGGAGTTAAACTCCCGCATGAAGTAATTTGGCTTTAAAAAATTGGTACCTGGTATCTCACTAGCAGATCATCTGTATAAGTGAAATCTGCCGCTAAATTACATTCAAATGTTTTATTATTTGTAGTAGTTATTACCCACGGCTTTGTCCGTGATAAAAAGATTCCTGTGAAAGCATTTTATCGGGATAAAAAAATCCTATCACCTAAGACAGCCCATAGCCTGCCTGAATACCAAGTTTATAAACATTGGTTCAGTAGTTTCAGGGCGACTGACGGACAAGCACCCAAACAAACAAATTTTCACATTTACAATATTCGTATAATTAAAGGGTAACAATTATAAAAAAATTGTGAACTTCGAGTTAAGGCTTTAACATTCCTGGTAGCGCAGTTTAAGTTCCAAACAGTAGGGTATCATAATTAAAAACTCCAGTTTCGCAATTGAAATATTCATTCGTTTCTTTGTCCGACTTGAACTCAAATAGCCGGCCAACTTCTATTCGACTGCTAAACGTCCCATTCACTCTCTTAATTAAATTTCAGTCTAACTTGCAATAGTTTTAAACTGTTCTCATATACGAGTAGTCATTAGTATTGTTGGTCATGATAATAATAATAATTAAACAGTCAGGTCCTGGTATGGACCCTTGTGAGAGCCCGTCTAAAAAAGTGATGCATGGTTAGTCCTGATGATTTCTTGCAAAGGTTATGCTAATACCAAAGTTTGAAGCAAGGACAAAGGAATGTATTTTAAGCTGCCAGTTTTTTAATTAAATGGGATTTTTGAATTTTTAAAATGAGAGGTATGATTAAGGTTCCCTTTTTAAACTTCTGTTTCCAATGCTAAGGTCTTTTTGTTGACAATCAGCTCACTTTAAATAAGTAACATAAAACATCTATCGCTTAGTCGGACACTATGTTTATCATTTGAACGACTAATCATAGACATAATTTTAAATATCAAAACCTGATTCTGTATATTTGCACGAGCTCATTGTGAAAACCGCATCTAAAACTGCCATTTCCCAGCAGGAGTATCAAATGTGCTAGCGAACAAGCCAAAGTAAATCTTACTAATAGCTCCATTAAGCACAAAACTCCATGCATGTAAAACACACGTGTCTCCAAAATGTCCCCTACAGCCCGCATCAGTTGCCATCCTTTAAATATCAAACAAGTTTTCCCACCACTTAAATCATATTACTTTTCCCTTTTTACCCTCCATTTCCTCTCGCCACATACAATTCGCCATGAATTTTTATCAAAGGCGAAACGAATTCGGAGGTAAATCCAGGATAGTACGTGGGCCCATTATTTATTTAGCTCGCTGTAAGTGCCACTCAAAACAGTGTCTTAATTAACCAGAAACTGAGAGGAGCTGTAGCGGATAGGGGTGCTGACTAATTTATAAGCGAAAGCGGTAAAACTAAAAATTTCTAAACACTTTTATTGCGATTCTTCCTTCGCAGAAGTCGAAATATATTTTAAAATATTTACCATCTACGTCCAAACCTCTTGTATATGAGACGTTTAGCAATATAATTTGAAATTCAATACTACTTGTCATTAGGTTGATTCCGGTTAAATTATTTTATCATCTAGGGTAGCTATTCTAAAATAATGTGTACTGGCTTGTGGTCGGGACCACCAACTATGAGGGACACCCAAGTAAAATAATCTGCTTTAAAACTACCGAACAAAACACCTATTATAAAAAAATCTAATAACACCAAAAGAAAAGAACATACACGTTATGTGCCTAATATTAATTCACCATCTTGTGTCCCGGTGGTCTTCATTCAACAAACAAATTAAATCATTATAAAATAATGATAATGATGCAATGATAATATAATACACATTTCGTCTAAATTACCACATCAAAAACTAGTCTGTGCTGCTAAGCGCTATAATGCTGTGATGTGCATCATTATTTCAATATTACGATTAGTTATTAAGATCTCATTCAATTATATCTGGATTTAGATGAACGTAATTTTAAGTGATTCCAATTTAATATTCTGAGGTGGATAATGAGATTGTGAGGAATGTGGATATTACTGAAAAACAACAGTTAAACTTAACGGATGGACATTTTTCAGATTTCTTTTAAGTTGCGATTTTTATTGACAAGAAAAATTATAAGGAAAATAGAGGTCGATGGTTCCAAACGGTTAGATTTTTTTTAGATATAATGATGTTTTTGATATTTAACCTAATAACATGACGTCTTCCGGGTAGCTAGTAGGGTAACCAAGAATCTCGGAGAGCAATTAATATTAATCTGAGAGCAGCATAATATAAAAGAACATTATAACGATACTATTTTAGCGCGGCGAGGCTGACCTGCGTGAGCTCGGGGTTGAGGACTGGTCTGAGGTGGCGCAAGACAGAGACCGGTGGAAGTCTCTCGTTTCGGAGGCCACGACACACTTTGGGTCGTTGAGCCATCAAAGTTAAGTTAAGTTATAACGATACTTGCCCGCTACCGCTTATGCCTCAGACCTCAATTTCCATCTAGGTTTGCATTTCCCAGCTGCTCATAAATTCATTATTAAATAGCGAACTACCGGCTGGCTCGTTACGACTTGAATTTTATTTAATTTTTCCTCCGCTGTCCCTTGGAGAGAATACCTCTTAGAAATATAACATTCATGAGAAGTTTTTATATGTTCTGTTTACATTTTGCTAAGAAAACTTTTTACCGCTCTACAAGTCTCTGAGGGTAAAGTTTTGAGGTTGGTATTTGATGTTTTATTTGTGGATACGAGTATTACTTAAGTAACTTTATGTTAGACACGCAAGTTGAATAGATTTTAATATGTTTAGTGGATAAGTTTACATACATACGGGATTTTGTCTAGTATAAATATAAAATACGAGCGGTAGCCCGCGACTTCGTTCGCGTTGATTTTGGTTTATCACGTGGGGACTTTCAACCGGGATAAAAAGTCAGCCCATACCACGACTGGATACCATATTTCATCAAACCCGTTCAGTAGTTTTACCGTGATTCACGGACAAACATCCAAAAAACCAAAGTTTCACATTAATAATATTAAAACTATTAGATTAAAGAAAGTTTCAAAAGTATTTGAGAAATACGACTTTGCAACTTAAACTTTAATACACTATTCTACCAATATTTGCAGACTCTACCGTGATAGCTATTATTTTATTCTATAACATTTGGACAATTACAATCTTGTTATGACTTAAAAGCCATAAAATGTGTAACTAATGCTACAGCCAATTATAGCCATCCACTAAGTTACGAGTAACAGAGTTAACTGTTCAGTTTATCTTGTCATTAACAGGAATCGAATGCGCAATATTCCACTTCTTGAAACCGACAAACGTTTGACTACAATAATGAATTTAATATTAGTTATACAGGGAGTATCGTCGACTCTAGCGCCACCGTGCGATCTAATTACGAACCGTTATTGACTATCAAACAGCGTATTGTTGACGACAATCAATTTAGCCGACGTCGGCAAATATTAATTAATATATTAATCAGACGTCGGACAACACTGCTCGGTTGATTTATATCTAAATTTCGGCTTAATTTGCCGGCTTGTGTTAATGTTAGTTGATTTTAAATTGTGCGCCATTTTGGCAGTGAATGATCTGAAAGGTTTCTTATGATTACTGCGATTCGATATTGATACTGAATTTTATCTAGCGGTTGTGTAATCATTTCATTGCCATTAAACTATGTATTTTATGTGACACACAGCAAATGCAAATGTAACACAAGTCAAAAATAAAGTTTTCTTTAAAATTAAATTGTTAGTAACTAACGTTTTGAAAACACTTATAAATTGTCGGTCAGAAGAATGGTGATGGACCAAAAATATTCGGAACAATTTAGAAGAGTGTTATGGAGCTTATCATTGTACTTTATCACAAGTTTTTATTATATTTTGATTTATTATTCTGAAAAAATTTCGTTAGGATAAGGCCACCATTCGATCTCGATTCGAGCAGTCGAAATCGAGATGTTTGATTTTTATGAGATTTATGTTATTCGATTTGTATTTGCCGGATAAGACAATGATTGCATCAAGTATAATAATTTATTAAAAAAAATCTAATTTACTGATCATAAGGCGTACAGACAACTAACATCTGTTGTTGCCAGAACTGGCGTGAAGACGTAACCCAGTAGCGACTAAATGACAATTAGTCGGCCGGTCCGTCGGGACCCGTCTGATGCACTAATAACGCGACGGTTAAATTACTAATCGATACCGGCGCACTGGGCATGCCCACTATGCCCAGCGGTTTAGAGTATAAGTTGCATAATTTAGATGGAACTGATATTAATTGTTAAAATTAAAATGCGCGTAGAGGTTTTCGTGTGGTGCCAGCCTAGTACATTGCGAGACTAGTCTGAAAACTAGCATTGCTAAAAGTCTTTTTTTTTTACTATCTTTTCTTATGAAAACTAACGGACATTGCCGGGGGATGAGCAGCAGCGTTCCTCTATGTTCTACCATACTGCTGTCATAAAAATACCTGTCCAGAATTGGCATAATCATATAGGTAGAGAAGCCGTGGTCCAGAAGTTGTTTATTTATGAAGCAATTATAAAGTAAAAATAATTTTCTTTTTAAGGTTTTTATTCATCGCAGACTTCAGGGAATGACTCTACCACTAGTTTCGGAAAATTCTTTCCATAGAAAAAAACAGCAAGAAACTCGATAGTGACCGTACAATTTTAACAGCAATTTTCAGCTCGTAAATTGGTATAAATTGTATGCATAAATACATTTAGTATCCATTGATATGTAAAAAGATTATTCAGACAATCTTTTCTTACAATACCCGCAATAAACCACTTCGATAAGATACGAATTAGATTTACATATGAACTCTTGACCGCAGACCTCTTTTGGGGTTATTAGAAAGAATATCTTTCCCAGTCTGTGAGATAATCATCGCAAGATTACATTACTTATGGCCGGATAGGCGTAGCGGTCGCCATGGCAACCGTCCCTTGGGTACAAGACCCGGTTTAGGCAAGGATGTAGGGCGAGCAGTGCTTTTCAGTTTTTTGGTATTGTTTATGTTACCAACAAATGTCTGTTTTTATATGAGAAACAATGTTATCAGTTTTAACAATAGGGCTTCGTTACGTATGACTAACGGATAAAATCAATCCATACTATACTATATACTATACTATACTATACTATAATTACTATAATTATATAATTTATAATTTTATAATTTATAATTTATAATTAATATTATAAATGGGAAAGTGTGTCTGTCTGTCTGTCTGTATGTTTGTCTTTCTTTCACGGCAAAACGGAGCGACGAATTGACGTGATTTTTTTAGTGGAGATAGTTGAAGGGATGGAGAGTAACATAGGCTACTTTTTAACCGATATCCACGCGGACAAAGTCGCGGGCGGCCGCTAGTACATAGTATAAAACAAAGTCGCTTTCGCTGTATGTCCGTATGTATGCTTAGAACTTTAAAACTACGCAACGGATTTTGACGCAGTTTTTTTTAATAGATAGAGTGATTCTTAAGGAAGGTTTGTATGTATAATACATGTAAGTAAGTACCACGGGCGAAGCCGGGGCGGGCAGCTAGTAAATTATAATTTATCATAGCGAAGTTATAACGTCAAAAAGTACAGTACATCATATTATATTATGCGATTGGAACAATTTGGTGTTTATATTTTCTTAAATCCAAATAAAATATTTAAAACACATACACCTTTTCATATCAGCAACTCAATTGCCTACTTATTAAGACATAAGGTTTAATAGCATCATTTGAAGACAGCTCGCTATTGGTCGTCAAAATCAGACCATCCTAGCTTTGGGAGCGCGCCAGGCTGTTACCATCGTCCTTTATGACTTATGGCTGGATTAGGAACTATACATACAGGCAATGTCATAATAGAGTAGATACTTTAGTTCAGTTAGATCTGGATGTGTTAGGGTTACGAAGGTCTGATGGCAGTTGCTTCAATGTAATAACCACAATCGCCAAATCTTGGATCATGGTCAAAGCAGACCCCGCAAAGAAACGGGATAACGCTAGGAGGATGAATTGAGTAGCGCCAAGCGTACAAGCTTCACTAAGTTTAGTGTATCATAGTGTGGGACAGTAGTAATGGCCAACTTTCGCAAAGGCCGGTCATTGGATGGGTGACCGAAAAATTTGGACGGCACGTTAAGTCGTTGGTGCCTGATCTCTCTACGGTCGTGTCAGATTGCTGTCCTACCGGATTATGAGAGTGAGGGAAAAGGGAGTGCACCTGTGCTTGCGCACTCGCTTGTACACTATAATATATTCTGCGTAGCTGGCTTATCGTAAGATCGGCCGCCGTGGTCGAAAAACGGACGGAGTAAGAGTTAATGTACATACCAAGAAATGTACAATAATATGTTGTAGCTCAAGCATAAAGGATTAGCTATGAACCACTCATTAAACAAAGCCATAACGCCATTATGATTATTATTGGTTATATCATTAATGCCATAACGGCACCTCGGGTCACTGCTTTGCATAATGAATGGCCGAGGTCTGCAATAACAGCTTTATGGCCGGGCCGATCCACATTGTTTCCTGACCGTAATTATGTTATCAGACTCTAAGTCTAATAATTGTTGATTGTTCAGATTTGTCTTAGAACACCTAGGCGAGCTCAGTAGCCTGATTTTAGCATTTCTTCCTAGAGAAAACGCAATCATTGTTCTTAATAAATGAGTACGGTTATCTTAACTTATATTATAAACTTACCATTGGCTTGAAGGTCGAAGGTGAGATTGAAAGTAATTTTCCTTACCTGAAACAGACAGAAAATTATAGATTAATCATTCGAATAAAAACTGGCTTCAAGGATTTGTCTCCTTCGAAAAACATACATGATATAATTAAAATTTTATTGTTTCATAATGACATTTTTGAAACAATAAAATTTTAATTATCGTCTCGGAAAATGTGATCCTCCGATAACACAACATACATAGATAGCATAACCGAGAAACTGCAAACAAAAATATACGTAGTGTATTTGTGCCCTGGGCTCCAAGGCAATTGCTGTAGATAGTATATTTGTTATATATAATTTTGATTTAGTAGTACCAAAGGAAAGTACATCAGCAGAAAGCCGTAATTTTTCATGAATCGTACGATATACCATACTTTAATAAGTTTGCAATGTAACAGATAGCTATTATACTCGGAGGTACGCGTAGCGGCGCCTGCGCACATTCCAACCACGCGTTAGGCATCGCGACCGCGTCTAGACTTCTATTTCTGGAACGGCGTAGGCGCTATCCTAGTGGCTATGTTTTGTGCATGGGGTCATAGGTTCGAGTCCTAACCATAGTATCATTTACACAACTAGATTTGTGTGGGTTTAAAGATCAGGATAGGCTACATTAAGCGCAACGATCGATAGTCTTACGTATTTGTTTGTGACGTCTGTTTCTATACTGAAAAGGTACAATCAAGTATACATACTGATCTCGCAATGGATGGATTTATAAGAAAATAATTTATTCCCTCCGATTCTCACAGTCCTGTTATTAATATGGCTGAAGCACCAGCGACGCAAGTACTTATAACGGCGATCAAAGCCAATAAAAATAAAATAAGAATATAACAAAAAGACAACTTGAGTATTTTGACGATCAGTTCATTAATTTAATAAAGCATGAACCGCTCTTTGTAGCCCAAATAAAATGAAAGAGAAACTCCTTATTGGAGACACAATAAAATATTAAGAGAAAACTAACTTTTGTCCCACAAAGTGAAATAATATCTATTCCATCTAGAGCAGAGACAGCCATATCGCTCGGCAGAAACGTGAATTATTCAGCAAATTCGCAGCAAAATCGAGACAACTACAGACCGCAAAACAATTTGTTTTAATAACGCTCACCGAACGTACCGTACGGTCTGCAAAAAAATACACACAACTACCAAACCAACGGGACAATCAAAAATAAACTCTTCCGTTTCAATAATATGGTTGAATTTAAAACACTGCAAGCAGTCGTTGAGTTTGGATTTAAATTTGTTTACATTCGCATTACCGGTATTGTGGTAAGCCAATAATACGTTAATTCAATCGGATTTATTAATCAAAATTGTGTTTTTGCATAAACGGGACAACTTATGGAGGTTATGATACATTTTATCAGATTTAAACGGATAACAGTTTAATTTTAATATGATAGAAATCTCTAATTAGTCCAGTGGTTTATTAATTGTCGTGTTAAGTTATTTTATTTTAACTACTTCTGTGGCGCAGTAGCTAGTTAATCGCACACGTGCCGGGGTCGTTCTGGGTTCAAATCCCGGAGCGAAATGATGTTTAGCTATACCCGAGAGCATATTACATATTGTAGTTTATACTACCGTCTTTAGATCATTTTCTAAGAGCCCTGTGTAACAATGTTGTTGTTGGTTGATCGTCACAGTGGCTGATATAAAAAAAAAACACAACCTCGATCGAGTCTGCGACCTCTTGGTCTAATAGGCAACTTCTTGACCATTACAACAAGCGGGTCGTGGTTTTAAACTAACCTAGAACGACGTGTGAATTGTATTGCCTCCATGAAAGAAGATTTATATTTAATCAAAACTCATAACCATAGTCATGATTTGCATAACAAATTGGGTTCTTTCCACCTCAATAAAGTTTCTAAAACAACTTAGAAATTGATTTAAAGTTTCTGTGCCAGGAAGTCTTTAATACGCAATAAATCCAATCAACCAAACTGCGATTAGCGAGCTCTTTAAGCAACATTTAAGTAAACGAGTGGGGGTGACCGCACCCCCTCCCCTTCGCCTCTCTCCCCTCCAGGCCGAGTTAATGACGTGAGGACGATTTGCGGTGGGTGGTCAGTCAACGCGTGTGTGCCGGGCGAAATGGACATCTGATGAATATTACTGTCATTATAGAGTGGTAGAGCCTTTCCTTGCCATTATACCCGTACAACGGCGGGAAGTATAAAAGCTGATCCTAAATAAAATCTTCACAATTCGACCTATCAAATGCAAAGCTTGACAGCATGAAAAGCTTGCTCTAAGACACTCAGTTTTAAGCACACTAAGGGACGGGGCTATTCACAGTGCCCTTGCTAGACCTGTCTTCATGAGAGGAAACAACGACATAGCAGTTCTATAGCATTTATGGGTCTTTCAATGTATATTTCGTCGAACCTAAGTCTACATGACTCAGAGCAGAAGCAACCAAAACAGATCCAGCGACAGAATAACTCAAACGACTTTACTGAAGAAGTGAACAATCAGCTGACAATGCAGATTATTCACCACTCATGTAAGACCCACTGCAACAAAACATAACACACTTTAACAAAAGCAAAACCTAAACAACCTATCTCCGTACAAGCGTGGAGGGGATGAGACCGCAAAACCCCCCCTCAAGCGAGTCAATGACGCGAGGACACCACGCGGTGGGCGCCATTCATCGCGCGCTCTTCGCCCACCGCACACCGTGTTGATGGCGGACAATAAGTTACACCAACAATAACTCCAAAACGGCTAACAATATCAATCTAATTTAAAATAAATAAATCTAGCATTTAAATTAAATGCAGCTTATCAACTGAAACATTAAGAACCTATCCCATCCTATAGTGCGTGGAAGAGATGAGACCGCAAATCCCCCCCCCCTCCAAGCGAGTCAATGACGCGAGGACACCACGCGGTGGGCGCCAGTCTGCGCGCGCTCGCCGCCCACCGCACATCGTATTGATGGCCGGACTATTAATTACTGGTACGTGGTGGTTTGATTATAGATTGCGGGGAGTGTGAATGTATTTTTGCGGTCTGGATTTTTGGGATGAAATTGATTTCAAAGTGGGATAGACTCCACTAGCCACTATACCCGTACAAAGGCCGGAAGTATCCAGCCTTTATATGGGTACCACACCAACGGCGTTACGTCCTTACGAAGCTACGAAGCACGGAGGAGCTCAAAATGAAACTTGGTTACCCATTCGATGACTGCCGTCTGCGAAAGTTAACTTTGCATTTGCAGATGATCAAACGATTGCAGAGAGCATTAAAATATTATAGTGATCCATACACGTCAGTCGTTAAATGCCTAACCCGCTGATACATAAGGCGCAGTGCACACTTCACCCTGCATCACTCGGCAGACACCCGCGCGTGTGCGCGCATTCATCACGCAGGGGACACTCCCCCTGTGTCACAGAGTCTGTCATATGAATAATGCGACTACGGATACGATGATGCTTCGTATATAGCATGATTTTTTAATCACAAGCCATTTTAATAGTCATTAGGAATCGACCAAAGAAGCCATTTCTCGAAAATAAAAATAAAACAATTTAAACCGCCGCGAATGCTACGCGTAGGGCGAGTGATTTCTCATTTTCATACGTTTTAGACAGCTTGACAAATTGTAGCGACTAAAAGAAAAAATATGTACGTTTATCATGTTTGCCATCACTAGATAATATTACCTAAAGTTTGGCTTGTGATAAAAAAAACATCCTATATAGGAAAGACATGGGAATTGAGCCGTCTTTCTTTCTGAAGCTTATAAATTGGTAAACAAGGAAAATTCATCTTATTTCTGAAGCAACACATGGGTCCTTCGCTTTTCAGGCGAATGCACTTCCAATTTATGCTACTGAGAAGGGCCTTGGAAGAAATGCCTCCCTGTTATTAGATTTAGGCTAACTGTTTGCGACACCTCTTCAATGTTGCAGAAACCTCTCACAAAAAGTTTACACATAAGATTTAATTTATAAAATATTCACCGTACTTCTGAAGGCACGTTAACAGGTTGGTTTCGGTTGCATTAGCAGTTGTTAATTCTATACATGCATAGGCCCGTTGGTCAGAGACCCTGGCTACAAAACTAAGGGCCGCGGGTTCGAATTCCGCTAAGGATCCCATGTTTATGTGATGAAAATCGGCATTTATACTAAGTCATGAATGATTATAAAAGTATTTAAGCATGTCTATCCGTTCCCAAGCATCTATAGTTCAAGCCTCGAGCTTATTTTGCGGCTAGGCATTTGATATGTTAGTCCAATGAATTTACTTTTTTTTTTACTTATTTTCGAAATACAATTTAATAGAAGAAGGAATTCGAAAGCATATTGAATCCGCAATCATAAATCACATCGACCTTAAGACATTTTCAACCAAAACACTACACGAAAAACCGAATTCACTAAAAGCTGAAATCCCTACGGACGCCAAAAAAAAGTCATAAAAACATACCACAAAAACAATACGGAGACTAAAACAACGCGCCATACATTCGTTACGCAAAACGAATTTACAGGACGCTTTAAAATATCGCTAAAGGTTTTATTTTTAACAAACTAAAATGGCGGTTTGAATCGCAGTAACTGAATTGCGTGTTGACGCTACGCGGGAGAGTGCAGTTGCATAATGTTGCATTGCACTTATTTGAATATTGGGTAACGTGGTTTCGAGGAGGTCGATGGCGCAGTGGATAGCGAGTGAGGCCTGAGTTTGCTTAGTTGAGCAACTATCGCAGAGGCCAATCATCGGATGGGTGACCGAAACAAATCACAACAACATAACACAACATTCAAATCTTTTTTCATTAAATTCATTCATCTTCATGGCAAAGGATTTAATTGTCATTTCTAATTAACGCCTTGATGGTCTTGTGGTTGAAGTACCGGGCCGTGGTCTTGAAGTGGGTTTGATTCCTGAGTAGGGCAAGATTTGTGTCGATTTTTCCGAACACAGCCCGGGTTTGTGATCACCAACCCGCATTTGGCACACGTGGTGATTAAGCCCAAGTTTGTAACGAAAACATGAATTTAAATTATGGAGGCCTGTCCTGCAGTGGATCATTAATAGGTTAATACTATTATTGTTACTATTAGCTTAAAGATTAAGCTACTTCTAATTTAATAAATAACCAATTGGCATATAAGGTTATCAATACTGAAGCCAAAACAAGGCAAAAAAGAAATGAAAAAAACAATATCGCACTCCGATTTACAAAATAAGTAACCCCTTGTATTCTTCTGGATATACTAGAAAGCGCTCAGTGTCGATAACACCACATAATATAAAACAGAAGAGGGGGTAGAAAGGGGGGGAGGAGCCCCGAAACGGATTGCGGGATACTAACGAGGTTGGAACCTAACCGCTGTGAATCTTTTATATAGTGATGCGACAACACTTTTATCGATACTTTGCCGGTTTGAATAATTCGTTTGGTTGACTTGCGGATGCGCGAGCTTTTACGATTGGAAAAGAGAGAGACGGTTTTTAGGGAAATTGACTTTTCACGACGGATTTAATGTCATTGTAGAATATGTTTAATTATGTTTATAAAATGATACATTTAAAAGTTTATTTAATAACTGTTCTGATGTATCGCTTAAATTTTTATGAAGATCAACAAGAACTATAACATTTTTATGATGAAAACTTGCGGTCGCCCGCGACTTCGTCCCGGTGGATTTCACATATTTTCACGTATATAACTTAACTTAATTAAAGCCTTCCTCGTCTATCCAAAACAAAAATATTTTTCAATGAAACCAGTTCTCTCTGAGATAAGCACACGTTCAAACAAACAAGCTTTTCAGCTTTATTATACAAGTATAGACTATTACAGGAATATGCAACCGCAGTGTCTCAAATATTTTTGAGGCACATAAAGTTTTCTATAAATTTTTCTCTCTAAAAAGCTTTCTCTATTATTCATATAATGTACCGACCAAGCCCAACACTATCCCACTCATCGCCGCAGCCGGTAACGAGTCGATAACGAACTGGGTTGCATTGTTATCGACAAATGCAAAGCAATCGTATCGAGTATCGATACGGTGACACATTCTCTTATTTCCCTATATTTCGCCGTCCTGAATAATGGACTCACTCAACCGACTTGGATTCGGAGTAATGTGTTTGCTTGGGTTTTCTTGCCTTGGCTGTATACGAGTATACGCTGCTAAGTCGCTTTATTGACTTTTGTTGACGTTTTGTTAATGTTGTTTGGTTATTGATTGTGCTAAAAAATAAATAAATATCCCACAAAATCGCATTCATTGATCTGACTCCTAACTAAACTAAAGTCAAAATAGTAGTTACTTAAAATTGATTTACAACTCGAGTATTTTGCTAATCGTAGCTTGAGCAGTAAATCACTTATGTTATGGATGGCAGTACTAATTCAGATATTACATATTTACTTAAATTGATATATGAACACTTAGACTGAGACCAACACATAATGTCTCACTACACCACATGCATTAATTTCACTCCGGGAGAAGTAGGTTTAAGAACTTGTGGTATGGATAAATGAATCAACAGTGGTTTTACAAATACTTAAATATATACATAAGACATGAGTGTAAACATGTACAAAAATTTTGGATTGAAATTAAATCTGCTTTTTCTTGGCGACACTATACTTCTTAACCAAAAGACCGGTCATCAGAAAATTAATTTAATTAACTTAACAAAGAGATATTAACAAACATCAAACGGTCGCGGCTAGCTTGGCTAAGTTAGACGTGTTTATTTGAGCCTCACTTCGCCTCGCGCAGGTTTCATCCCGAACTTGGATAACTTAGAATTAAACTTAAAGGTCTTACTTAGTTTAGGGTAGATATGATTTCTCTTAGTATAAGTTTAGGTGGACAATAAACTAACAGTCGATCAGAATAGGAAGCGACCTATGACGTTAACAACTGCATACACCTATTGCATACTCATTTATAAATAAAAATATTGTGAGTACAAAGCAATTGATTAAAATAAAATACGCTTTTTGCAATTTGCGCTCATGGTAATTAATACATATTCTATTATATTTTTTTAAATTTTACTAGAAACATTGCTACCTTTATTTCTATCAAAGGTTAACGTATTCTGAAGTTTTGCGGCATTTGCCCACGTTTGACAACAATCACAATTCTAATTTTCAGACGTCACCAAAACAAAAAGCACTGTTATAATTTATAAATAATATTTTTATTTTTATTTTACAGAAGCATTCTAAGAAAATTCTATAGAGTCTTCCTGCTTTTCGAAATTACGTTTGCCCACGTTCCGTGACAACATCCACAATACTCATTACCAAACGTCACCAAATTAAAGGCACTTTGTCATAATTTCAGCGGGCCCCGTCATGTCTGTGAACGCAGCGAATGCATCTGTGCACCGGCAAAGCTCAGGCGAGTGATGCAACATGCGCTTGCACGCGCTCTATACAGTCCTATGCACTAATGTTGCAGGCATGCAACAAGGCAGTAATGAAGCAGGTTGCAATGAGTAGCAGCCGAAATTAAAATAGTAATTGTTTTATTACTATACAAGTACAATATTTTAGAAAACTTAAAAAAAATTGAGTGAGAAGTCATGTCATCGTGATATTAAATTAAATTAAATGTCAAACTAAGCAGATAGGTCTCAATAGGTGCTAGGCAGCGGATTTACTAAGAATAATAAGAGAATTTCCAAAGAGAAGACATAGTTATAATAATCTTTACACAGTTTAACTGTTTACAAAAATAATGTGTATTGTGGGGTATTATGCGGGGAGCGAACTTGATAAGATATGCCTACCTTTATAGTTGAAAATTTATTAAAAGTACTTTTAAACTTTTTAAAGAATCCTTTTCAGGAGCCGTGATCACGGAATGATCATTCCACAACGTCGGGCTACCCCGTAAATAATGTAGTTTTAATTTAACCTCGGTTATTGTTCTCAAAAGTAGTTTTATTAAATGAGTAACAGTCGCGCAAACCTAAGAAAACATTCATTGAAACTTAGTGTTACGGGATCGAACCTAATATAGATGTCTTCAACGTTGGTGTAGTAAAACGTACATACGTCTCTTTAAAATTACGGCCTAAAAACCCATTCGTACACGAGCTTCGGTTACGACCCACATAGCTAGCCGCCATTGATGCGTGATGGAAATGTCATAAGTACGGTCCTATTGTGCATTGTACGGGCAATCACGAGGACAATGCGACGATAGCTTTGTTGCATGCTTACTGTTTAATTTACTGGAAATGACGATTTATTTATTGATTGATCAGTTTATGGTTCGCTGTCGACGTACGAGATTCATTCATTGAATGCTGGCTCAGTGACCTGCAGTGAATTTTGGTATCTGATGCGGGAGTTCAAATAGATAAAAAATGACTTACAAACCAATTTACAAAACTTTGAATTAGCCAGTATAATTTTAATAGTGCCATGATTTTAATGATTACAATCTTTTCCATTTTTTTATTACCGACTATTAATGTGTATTTTTGATACTTTGTTACACGTATGATTACGTTATTTTGAATAACCGGTTTTTACCTACGGAAGTCTGATAATACTATCTTATGAACATTATTTACCCACCACAATCCAACCCCTTATTAAAAGGGCTATAACTGTTTAGTCAAGGCAAATGATATTTTTTGCTGTTAGCTTTAAATGTAAACAAATACATATATAGAAATGCAAGCAGACGAATTCGCCCATTCGCATTAAAGTTTGTAATTGCGTGACTCTCAAATACTTTAACAATTCTTTCAAATATTTAATTGCAAAGTACCTACAGTTTCTCTATCTTGCACTGTTGCAAAATCTAAAATGAAGTGTAATGTCGAATGCATTCCTTGATCAATAAGTGTAGAGTCAATTGAAACCACTTGTTTGCACCAGAGTCATTCACAAAGCATTCGTGAGACGACCTATTAGGCTGTCTCCTGTCTGACTCATTTGCCAGATTTGAAGATGATAAAAGACAAAACATTGTCTATTATTTTAACATTTAGAGGGCCAAAATTATTTTCCTGTATTTTTTAATTGTAGTTAAATTAGTTCTTAGTTAAAATTGGATTGTTTTTTATATTCTACTACTCAAGCCTACGACTAGTCTAAGGCTCGTATTATAAAATGACATATCTAGTTCGCACTCAAAATCGAGCTCAGAGTTGAGTGCGATTTATTAATACGAGCCTAAGTAAGGAATCAATCAGTATCAGACAAATCCGTGACAAAAGAATCATCATGTCATTTCTAGTCAGAGCTTTATATCAAGGACATAGAGTTTGTTTTAGCATGACGAACAGCACGGGTCGGGCGTGATCCACGCACGGCGATGGGCATTAATTGCCTGCGCCTGCGCATGTTTCCTGCTTCATTTCACAAAGAGTACGAATTTGCAGATAGATGCAGTAATGTATCAGCCTATTAATGTCCCACTGCAGGGCAAACGCCTCCATCATTTGAAATCATGTTTTCGTTACAAAGATGGGTTTTGGCCTAATCACCAGGCTAGCCGGGCTGTTTTCGGAAAAACCGACAAAAATTTGCCTGACCCGGGAATCAAGCACAAGATCTCGAGACCACGGCCCGATACTTAAACCACTAGATCATTGAGGCGTCAGGCAATCGTCGTCGGCGATAGTTGCAGTTTGAAGGTAAAATAGATGTTACTCAAAATCTATTTCCGTTATGATTTTCTGCTTATGGGATTGTACTAGCCCTAGCTTCTTCCAGATTTTTAGTTATTTTATTGTTGGTGATCGCAGTATAGGGAATAATAAAACAGGTCAAGAAGAACAACATCACTTGTTAATTTTAACTACACCCTTGGAAAAATAGTGGTGGTACCCACTATTCTTGGTCGGCACACTAAACCACAAGTGCACTAGCCTTCAAAGGGTTTGGAATTGAATTGGCAGTACTTACAGAGCAGATTTTATAGGGAAAAGGCCATGGCAAACCAGTCCATAAATAAATTGCCAAGAGAGTTGTTGTATGTTTCATTTCATACAATGACCACGACCCTCAGAAATAAGGAATACAACACAAGGTGGAGGAGGGCCAATCAGATAACAGAAGAAAACAAATCTTTAAAAAAATTTTGGTTGCTGATAGAAGAAACTTTTTCATACAAATAACCCAACCCAAGAATCACACTTTAAGTTGTCGCTCATACTTTTTAGTCTTTGACGCGCAAACATGGTCGCTATAGAATACATCTCTATTGAGTTCCAACAGTGATCCTTTCATCACGGCCGGACGTCCGGAAAGCAGCATTTAAACGATTTCACTTATATTAAATAAACGATATACATTCACAATATTACATGTAATGTAGGTAATAGTATCGTAAAAGAACGTTGAGCAGAAGCAAGTTTTATGTTCGCTGGATAGTCTAGTATTCAGAGACCCTGGCTACAAAGCAGCAGGTCGCGGGTTCGAATAGCTAGGGGGCAAATGTTTGTGTGATAAAAATTGACATTTATACTCGAGTCATGGATGTTTATAAAAGTATGTCTATCCGTTCCCTAGTACTATCGTACAAGCTTCGAGCTTGGTTTGGGGCTTGGCAACTGCGAGGCACTCATAAATCGTCCATAATAATATCACAATAGAATGACTCGACCACCGACTTCGGAATACAGTCATCTACCGAGAAGACGCGGCAATACACTCGATAGTTACTCTTTTCAGAAGCCAATTTTTTAAAAATTTTCTCCGCGTAATAAGTTAACATATGTACTTGTACCTACTAAGTCATACAGTTCCCTAAGAAAACATTATACTTGACTGTTGTTAATAATACTACTGCTCACCTGCACCGCGTCGTCCAGACAGCGTCCCCAGCCGTCGCTGCGGTCCACGAGTGTGTTCCACTTGTCCGCCAGCTTGGCCACCTCCCGGCGGATGAGCATAAAGAAGCTAACGATGTTATTGCTGAAGTTGCTCACCTGCACCGCGTCGTCCAGACAGCGTCCCCAGCCGTCGCTGCGGTCCACGAGTGTGTTCCACTTGTCCGCCAGCTTGGCCACCTCCCGGCGGATGAGCATAAAGAAGCAGACGATGTAATAGCTGAAGTTGCTCACCTGCACCGCGTCGTCCAGACAGCGTCCCCAGCCGTCGCTGCGGTCCACGAGTGTGTTCCACTTGTCGGCCAGCTTGGCCACCTCCCGGCGGATGAGCATAAAGAAGCAGACGATGTAATAGCTGAAGTTCCTCACCTGCACAGCGTCGTCCAGACAGCGTCCCCAGCCGTCGCTGCGGTCCACGAGTGTGTTCCACTTGTCCGCCAGCTTGGCCACCTCCCGGCGGATGAGCATAAAGAAGCAGACGATGTAATAGCTGAAGTTCCTCACCTGCACAGCGTCGTCCAGACAGCGTCCCCAGCCGTCGCTGCGGTCCACGAGTGTGTTCCACTTGTCCGCCAGCTTGGCCACCTCCCGGCGGATGAGCATAAAGAAGCAGACGATGTAATAGCTGAAGTTCCTCACCTGCACAGCGTCGTCCAGACAGCGTCCCCAGCCGTCGCTGCGGTCCACGAGTGTGTTCCACTTGTCCGCCAGCTTGGCCACCTCCCGGCGGATGAGCATAAAGAAGCAGACGATGTAATAGCTGAAGTTCCTCACCTGCACAGCGTCGTCCAGACAGCGTCCCCAGCCGTCGCTGCGGTCCACGAGTGTGTTCCACTTGTCCGCCAGCTTGGCCACCTCCCGGCGGATGGAGCGCGCCAGCTCGCGAGCCTGCTCCTCCGCCGAGCGGTAGCCGCGGGAGTCGCCTTCGCTCTCCCTCTCTGTTGGGGAGACATTAGAACATTTAAGACATTTTATTGTAAACGAAGAGCAATGGAAGCCTAGTGGAACGGACCACGCCGCACGTACGTGAAGTCCGTGGCTCGAAACCGGGCCCGCATCTGGATTTTTCGAAATTAGCTCGGCGGTAGAGGATCACGTGGGGAAACCTGCACTTTTAGATAGTTTCTGAGTATAGTACAGTTAGATCTTAATGAGTAACCTTGATCCAATCTGTCTGATTCCTATCTAAGGGCTACGAATTTCTTATGGCAGTTGCTTCACTGTAATAATAAGCCTGACCAAACCCTGGATGATAATCAAAGCAGACCCCACTGGCGCGAAGCCACAGGGGACCAAGAAAGGAGTTATCTTCTATCGGAGGCTAAGACAGACTTTGAGCGGCTGAACCACAGGAGTAAGTAAGTAATCAAGATTTGACAATGTTTTGAAATGCTTGGTTTTAGCATTTTAGGCTCTAATTGGTAAGATCTGGGTAAATATGAAAGTGTTATTTACACACTAAAAAATAATATAATCAACCCACTGAGATCCCGGGTTCATGAGACAGTTTTTAACAAACTATTTCTTTTTATGACAATTATTTTTCTTTGTAGGAATACACTCGTATCTATAGCAATCATAACGGTAGCGTCTATTAAGAACTTATTCCAGTAACAACGGTGTTTTTTCATAAAATTTTGCATTTTCATTTCAGACATTACAAACACCTTGAGTATGTATCAAAGACCTTTTATAAACGTGCTAAATTCTGTAAAGCATTCAACAATAAAAAAACAATACGACAAGATGCATTGAATTCACCGGGAACGGACTACGAACGTTCCGATGGGCGAATGCAATTATATCCATCCCTCTGAAGTTAGTTACTGAACAATAATAAGCGAAAAATGCAGAAAAGATAAAAAAATATAACTATTCAGTCGGGGCTAGTGCCGCATTTGGTATGGGCGAGTGGGCTTGCAAAGATGATTTGACTATTTGGGTCCTAAAGTTTTACTTTACACTAGAGGCCATCCGCGACTCCGTCTGCGTGGATTTCGCACACATAAAGTTATACTATAGCTTAAAACCTTACTCGACAAATGGCCTATACAAAACATGAAAACAATTTCAATTCGAAATAGTTGTCTCAATTTTAACGCGTTCAAACAACCAACTCGCTAGCTTTATTTTGCAAAACGAATACTTTGAGCAACAAAGAAATATTATTTGCATATCATTATATTATTTAAAGTACCATCACATTTCACAAGGCATTTAGTTATTTTACACAAACGATCGCTTGAAAACATTCAAGTCTCCACTCAGTACTGGTTCAAACGCTCCAAATTCCAGAACGTGGAAGTAACGACGTAATTATTAAATTCCCGCCTTTTTCGCGAGGCCGCCGCGTCGCTCGCTCGCTCTTCATATTGAGCGGAGCGAGCGGTTCGAGCGATCACCATTGCCAACTTTCATTCATATTATAAATAGTTATAAAAAAGATTTTTTCATAAAGAATAGCGGGGATGCCTAACCTTTTTCACTGAGACGAAATTCTTTTTTAAGATTTTATCCCTGACAATTTTTATTGCAGAAGTAAATGCGTCTGTATATGACTCATCGTTATCATCAGCTTGTTATAATACCCTTCGACTGTTTTCGACCATGGCAGCCGACCTTACAATCAGCCAGCCACGCGGGGTATATAGTGCACAGTGCGCAAGCACAGGTGCGCTCCCTATTCCCTCACTCTCATAGTTCAGTGGGACAGCAATCTGATACGACAGTAGAGAGATCGGACGAAGGACCAACGGCTTAACGTACCTCCCGAAGCACGGAGAAGCTCGAGATAATTTTTTCGGTCACCTATCCGATGACTGGCCTCTACGAAAGTTGCTTAACTTAGAAATCGCTGGCCAAGCGAACCACTTCACTATCAAGCGCCTCAATACCATATCATAGGTAACGCTGTCATTAAGGAACCTTAATTGTTAAGGAATTTCCACGCAAAAGCGATATTTTTTTGAGTCATTAGTAAGCTGATTACAGTATTATCTGGTGTGAATCAAACCACGGTCTATGAAAGCTTACAGAGGCGGCTTTTTTGCTATAAAATAATATTATAAGGATTAATTCCCGAAAATTATATTAAGAAACTAGCGGGCGCCCGCGACTTCGTCCGCGTGGATTTCGGTTTCTTTATCACCTATTTTTCCGTTAGGACTGGATTTTTCAAATATTCTTTAAAAGGGGATGCCTACGTCATATTATCTTTTAGAATGCAAAGCAAAGTAAAAGCATTTAAAAGAAAACTAAAATCAATCCTACTAAAAAAATCATATTATGAAATAATTGAATATATGACAGATAAAAATATTTTGTAAATGGCTTAAAATTTGTAAATGAAATAGATGTATTACTGACTAATAAACAGATTATTAGAATAAAATTATTATGAATTGATTATCTGTGTTCGTTAATTTAATGTAAAATTTGATTTAATTTGATTTTTAATTTAATAACTATTGTTCCATTTAATTTAATTTATAGAAATGTATTTTAACTTGAATTATGTATGATCCTTTGTTGGTTGAAATAAAAAGTATATTCATCATTTAAGTCACAATGTCGTAAATTATAACTGCCTATCTTTTGTGTAAAAAATCTTTAAATGTTCTACTTCTTCTGTCTGTGTTGATGTTATTTTGTTATTTATTAGTAATACGTGTGTAGTAATTAAGCATAATTAAGTTAGTTTTAATTATCATTTCATTGCCATACCCTTTCAGGGTCCTTGTACATGTTACATGATGCAATATATATAAATAAATAAATAAATAAATGTATCAAGTCTCAAGCCGATCGGTTAAAAAATGACAAAGTTTCATACTAACGTTCATCCCCTATTTAACCCCCTTGGGGGTGAGAATTTATAAATATGATTGCTTAGGCGATGCCTACGTCATAGTAGCTTTATGTATGCAAAATATCAGCCCTATATGTTTAAAATTGACAAAGTTTCATACTACCGTTCATCCCCTATTTTACCCCCGTGGGGGTTGAAATAATCAAAATCCTTTCTTAGCGGATGCCTACGTCATAACATCTACCTACATACCAAATTTTAGCCCGATCCGTCTAGTGGTTTGGGTTGTGCGTTGATAGATCACTATGTCAGTCAGTCACCTTCGAGTTTTATAGATATAGATAAATCTTAATAAACGACAGAAGGGACTTCAATGCTCATTAAATCCAAAAATACTTTGGACCGAATAAAGTATGAAAGCTTTAGAATATTCGGTAAAGCGTTGGGATTTTGTAAAGCCTCATAGGTAACGCTGTCATTTAGAATTTCCACGCAAAAGCGAATAAATATTTTGAGTCATTAGTAAGCTGATTACAATAATATTATCTGGTATGAATCAAACGGTCTATGGAATCTTAAAGAGGCGGCTTTTTTGCTATCAAATAGTATTATACAAGATTAATTCCCGAAAATTATATTAAGAAATAAATCTTAATAAACGACAGAAGGGACTTCAATGCTCATTAAATCCAAAAATACTTTGGACCGAATAAAGTATGAAAGCTTTAGAATATTCGGTAAAGCGTTGGGATTTTGTAAAGCCTCCGATAGCATTAAATGAATCTTTGCGGGTAACCTCTGTGTTCCCTCAAAGAGGGCTGTGTGTGGGCAGCCTTAATTAATCCCTCTGGTAGAATCTCATTTGATTTAGAACATATTCAAAAAATAAACTCCTTTGGTACAGTGAACTTTGAATGACTTTTCTACTTGTTTATTTATTAAATAAAGATAACCGTCAAAAGCATCATTACATATCACATACTAATTTGATTCTTTTTCTCCGTATTTAGATTACTAATTAGTCATGTAACTTACTCTAACGGATACTTTACGGGACCGTTGGTCTAGTGGTTAGACACCCTGACTACAAAACCGAGAGTTGCGGGTTCGAAACACGTTAGGGGCAAATGTTTGTGTGATGCCCATAGAGTAATTTTTTCTCCATGTCCAGTCTACACGTATTTGTAATTCCTCTATGGTAACGCAAGGATAAATTGATTGGTTTAAAGAGTGAGTAATGTTAGCATCCCCGCGGTATAGAGCAAGCTAGATGGCAGCACTGTATAAAACCGTGGAACAGCAACTCTGCAATGTTTCATAAACGATGCTGTTAGCCCATTAGCGGAACGTACGCCCGGTTGATTGGCTGCGACAATCCCATTACACCGGGCTCACTCCTCACCTATGGACTGCGAACTGTTACACTGACCCCTACCGGTGTTGCCAGCGAAGTTATATTTTACACTAGCAACACCATGAAATACGATTTTTCTTTCCATGTGGTATTAAAATCTCAACATGCTAATGCAATAACTTAATTATATATTTTTTTAATGCTAAAGTGTTATTTAACCTACTATATTGCTTTCGGCAACATATGTGTTTGCTTTATTTCCGCTCTCCTAACTCCTGACTCTCTCCCTTTGACTGACCCCCTGACTGAATATCAGTTAAAAACAATACAAAAAACAGAGTTAAAGTTTTCGCTGAAGCTTGTTTTATGCAGGCAGAGAAATTGATGATGTAATGTCAACAATAAATAAATGTTGACGCGTAAAACTATCACATTTATTTAAAGGATAAATGAAGTATTCAAAAAAACCTAGAAATAATAACTATGACAGCCCAAAACTCAATCAAAAATTCCAACACCTAGGCTTTCTAGCCCGACCTACATAGATCCGACCCAATTCCAGCTTCCCGCCCAAACCTGTCGGTCTGAGCATACGAGCGTGGCGGATCAATCACACTTCACGTGACAGCTGAGCTGCAAGCTGTAAGCCGATTAACATACCTGAACAACATGTGACAGACTTCAGACGTCTCGGGTGGGGAGTGAACTTACAACAACTAACAATATTCAAAAGCAAACGAAATGTATCGTGTAAGACATTTCTATATAACAAAACCTACTATATTGCTTTTGGAAACATAATGATACGTGTTTTTTTAATAATAAGCATCTTTAAGTCCTTGACTCGTATTCCTCATTACTGAGGGTCGTGATCATTGCATGAATTGAAAGACACAACAACTCTCTTGGCAAAAATGGAGTGGTTTTGCCATTACCTTCTCCATTTCACGTAATTACTCGTAGTGTGTAGGTTTCCTCACGATGTTTCCTTCACCGTACAGCTGGTGTGAAATTACGCACATAGATTTTTGATAATAGGTGCATGCCTGACCGGATTTGAACCGCCGACCTCACGCATGTTAAGCGGCGCTTATACCACTAGGCTACCGAGCTGTTAAGTCACTTTTTTGCTTTTATTTTGGCTTGTAAGCCTCTCTAATACAAGGTCTGAGCATACGAGCGTGGCGGATCAATCACACTTCACGTGACAGCTCAGCTGCAGGCTGTAAGCCGATTAACATACCTGAACAATCTGTGACAGACTTCAGACGTGGAGGGTGGGGAATTAACTTACAACAACTAACAGTAATCAAAAGCAAACCAACAGTATCGTGTAAGGAATTACTATACATAAAAAAACGAATTTACATTCTTGTAAATTATACCTTTTGGGACCGCTCAGTAATATTGGTTGTAATAAAAAAAATAAAAAATACCGTTTAAAAAGCAAAAGTTAAGTACAATTTGAAAAAGGAAAATCTGCGTCTCACCAGAGAAGGAAAGACCTGCATTTTGGGTTATGAGGATATTTCGGCAAGATGGCGTAATGAATTAGTAACGAATAATTTGAGCAATAATATAGCATTAAATAAATATTTCACAACATCACATACATTGATCAGACTCCGTGTTAAGTAGCTTAATTACTTGTGCTACAGATATCAGAATCAACAGTGGTATTACAAATATTTCTTTTTTTAGTAGATTTATATAACACCCTGACCAAGACAAACATGTTCATGCACACAAATGTTTGTCCTGTGCAGGAACCCGCGACCTGTTGGCAACTTCTTGACCATTACACCAAGCGGGTCGTCAAATACCTAAGCAATACTCACGTTCAGAATCACTAGTATCCGACAGGGGGGGTTCGTTGGCGATGTACTGCCGGCCGCTGAGCAGGTTGCTCTCCACCACCGGCCTCTTGTCCTCCAGCTGCCTCCTGAAGGCACGGTGGTCATCCTGGAACAAAACAACCAGTCATGAATATTGTTGGACAACATATTTGCAGTGAAATAGCACTTCGTAACTGTTGTGCCGTTTCTGCTGGTGAGTAGGTTGCCAGAGCTCAGTTGGGGAGGGTATGGGGTTACGGCCGGCAACACATCAACGATACCTCTGGTGTCGCGGATGTCCATGGGCAACGGTGATTGCTTACCAACAGGCGACCCGCTGGCTCGTTTGCAGCCTCTGACATAAAATAATAATAAAAAAAATTGATTAATCGCATATCAGAGCGGGTGTGCACTTGTAATGAAATAAAATGGAATGAAATTTCATATTCAATGCAAAGAAATTTCCTTAAAATTCACTAAAATTAACGTCTAATGTCATGACCAGAAGCAAACTGTTTTGTACCTACAAAGAGTTGTTTACACAATGTGAGGTTATCTTATACCTCGGCGCGAGTTTATAATAATAAAATGTATGCGGCACTAATGAAATAAATTAGAAAACTACAATTATGAATAAAATGCAATGGTAAATTTCACCTAATTTAGAGGCTCAGAATACAGAATAAACCAGAAAGAGCTTTCAATCAAATTTCTATGGAGCGCGTTGTGTCCAAAACGTCTTTCCCCCCTTGCGTCACCCACCCGCGTAGTGATACCAGCGCTCGATGAAGTTACAGTTTTTAAGAAAAATATTAAGTTCATGTACCTCGGTGCTGCTACAGCTACCGTAATTTGAGAAAAACGTTTGAACAATAATGTTTTTTCAAACAATTATTTCAAAAGTAACTAGGCTTGACCATCCAGTTTGTATAAATGCATCTAATTATTAAATTTATTTTGAAACTTTGTTTGTTTGGATGTTTGTCTGTCAATTACGCTGAAACCACTGGACGGATTTTAATGAAATTGAAATTGTGTGCAGGTGGGGTATGGGTTGACTTGGGTGATAAGCTACTTTTTATCCCGATTAAAATGCTCCCATAGGATAAACCAAAATCCACGCGAATGAAGTAAAAGTATATTGGAAAAAAAATGAGAAAGTTTTTAAAGTATATTTCGTTTGAATATATTTAGCAACAATATAATATGATACGCCTGCATATATAAAATATGCTATACATCAGTCGAAAGTGGATAAATAAAAATCACATGTTCAGAATTATTTAAAAATAAAATGTGACAGAAAAACCAAACCTAAAACCTTTTTTTTTTCCACATATGATATTATGTTGTGACAACACTTACAAATGGTATGTGTTTTTTTAGGCAAATATACTTAATTCAAGAAAATTTATTGAAATAAGTCCTGTAAAAATTTGGGTAATTTGTGGCAACACGCACAAAAGGTACACATAATTTTCATGACAGTTAAATTACGAAAAATAAAATTCAATATTTTAATAGAATGGACTGCAAATGTGATAATTACAGATGAACCGTAATCCCAACATTTTTTTTCGTAAACCCGGTAGCACTTTTGCAAGTGGGAACGACAGAGGACGGCATAATTATTAAAAAACTAACAGCTGCAATCAGATGTCAACAGTGCGGGCGTCGGCCATTGACTAACTGACAATTTAGTCGACCACACCTATTAGGTGTACTGCGAACATCTTCAGACATGAGCGCGTTGACGGTTTCTGGTTTATTCTGTATTCTGAGTTTAGAGGAAACAATGACCCACAAATTCAAAATTTGAACTGTCACTGACGCCGGTTAACACTTCTCACAAACCTTGTAAATATTGTTCTAAGACACTATTTTACACTTAATACACTTAAAAACTATCTTATTTGTTACGTTTTGTGATGTTTTAAGGACCTTTCTTTAGATTAAAACATAATTTTATAATAACTAGTTGGGAGCAAATTCAAATTTCAATCAGCTGTCAACCGCGGTGTTGCCACAGCGAAAAAAAGTGAAAGGTGAAACGAAATAAAAGAATGGGCGTTAGCGTTCTCTTATGTTGTATCGTTCTGAGGACATTTACCCTGCTCTTCTGTTTCTTGTAAATAAAGAAAAATAATTGGATTTTTTTTTGTTGTCACTTTGGAACTCAAGAGCGGGCTCACCTATCCAAAGCAAAGAACAACGCCCATAGCCCCATACAAGAAAACTTTGAAACGGAACACATGTATTAATCTAATTATTGTTGTAAACAATCTTCATAGGTATCAATAAAATGAAAACCTTTCCATTTTACCTCATTGGGTTCCGGAAAAGATTATTAATTAAAATACGTGTTGAGGTTATGACTGCCGGCCATCTATTCCAACTTCACAAACAATTGATTGTATTATTACTCCATAATGGAACGTTTCATGATGATTTATATTAACATAAATGATTATAACTCCCGTAAAATAGGGTGCGAAATAAAATAATCGAGTTATTTCAGTAGCATTAGTTTTCGACAATAAGAGGCCAAGGTCAAACAAACAAATGACAATGACAGTTCGTCTTTAGAAAACAGTTCGTTTCTACGTACCTATTCGCGTAGCATTTGACCTCTTTACTTATTTTTCTCTCAATAGTTGGTTGTAAGTGTTGTAAAATAGCAGATTTATTGATAATACATTATACGTTACAACGTAGAATCTTAAATCAAAATTATTTTAAACTTTTATTAACGACTTTAGACCGAACGTGTAATTCGTAATCTGTGAAACGGAACGTAGTTTGTCTTTGTGTTTGCTTCCGAGTCATATTTTTTAAGATTGGAACGTAATTTTGGGCAAAAAACATAAAACCGCGTTTTTTTATCTAGCACGTTTAAAAAAATATTTTTGATGATATTTAAATAAGAAAAAAATCTTCTTTTTTTTAATATAACGGGTCCGCCAAATAACTTTTTTTTTTTGAAAATGCTATGAAAAAAAAACTACTGAATATTTTACAAATTTCTTTTTTTATTTGAAAGTACAATCTTTCCGGTTAATGATGAAAGATAATTTCATTCATATGGCTACCTCGGCTGGCCATGCAGTAGCCTACACTATCGGTCCAATTTTCAAGCCCGATTTTGCCAAAAAAATCATCTTTTCAGATGAAGCTCATTTCGATCTTGTAGGGTATGTTAATAAGCAAAATTGTCGCATTTGGGGCACAGAAAACCCGCACGCATTCACTGAAAAACCGATACACCCAAAACGAGTCACTGTTTGGTGCGGATTTTGGTCCAGAGGCATAATTGGGCCATTTTTCTTCGAAAATGAGCAAGGAGCGGCCGTAACAGTCAACGGCGATCGTTATCGGGCCATGTTGAATGAATTTTTGTTTAAAGAAATTGAAAATGAGGATATTGGCGACATTTGGTTTCAACAGGACGGCGCTACGTGCCACACAGCCGACTCTACACTCGATGTTTTGCGCCCTGTTTTTGAAAATCGCATCATCAGCCGCAGAACTGATGTCGTTTGGCCACCTCGGAGCTGCGATTTGACACCGTTAGACTATTACTTGTGGGGTGCCGTCAAAGATAAGTGTTACGCCGACAAGCCAGAGACAATTGACGCTTTAAAGGACAATATTCGTGAAGCCATTGGTGAAATACAGCTGCACACAATCGTTAAAGTGCTTGAAAATTGGACCGATCGTGTAGGCTACTGCATGGCCAGCCGAGGTAGCCATATGAATGAAATTATCTTCCATCATTAACCGGAAAGATTGTACTTTCAAATTAAAAAAGAAATTTGAAAAAATATTCAGTAGTTTTTTTTTCATAGCATTTTCAAAAAAAAAAAAGTTATTTGGCGGACCCGTTAGTTCACATTACGATACACGCCAAGCCTATTTTGAGCATTGATCTTTTCAGGGTTTTTTTCGGACTATTTGGTAGTTGGTTTTTAAAAAGTTTGCCGAGTGGTCGAGTGGTTCTTCATTCACCACAAATAGCGAATCAGGTACCGGCCCTCTAGTAATGATAATAATGATGAATTCAGGTACCAGACTTGAAAATTGCATATCAGTCGTGTTTTATACTGCGGTTACTAATCCGATTCCACAGTGTGGTAATAAGCTTAGTCCTCATCTGAGGGAGGCCTACATCCAGAAATGGAATGCTACAGGCTACTTAGAATTAATATGATGCTAAGGACAGGGTCACAATCACAACCAAATGCGCCTCAAGCCCTTAATAGTGATTCTAAGCTTTAGTTCCACTTGAAACATAACCTATAACTGTTGTCATAGGATTGTCATCGTAAATTATAGTATTTGAATACACGTCACGTCACAATGTGACTAGATATCATTTAAATGACATTATTGCAGATCCACTTAATCCTTACTTCAACGAACAATGTCCAATTATACATGAAATCGCTGCTCCAGGACTAGGCGCGACGGTGACGTTTATAATTTCGGCTTCAATTTGAATTTGGAACGTCAACGTGTAGTTCTAGAGATAGAGAAACGTCAGATTACATAAAATGTGCAATTATCGTGTGTGTATTGTCATTGGGTTAATTAATATAATTCCCGAGTTTAATTCACACGCTACCATATTATGCCAAATATATTCCTTTTAAAGAATCTAACCAGTAGGCTTCACTGGTCTTCTCCACCATAACTGTCAACCATTTGTTTTTAATCAATGACATTCAAAATATGAAAAACAAGAGCGTGTCGGACACGCCCATGAAAGGGTTCCGTAGCTAAAAGATGGCCCGACCGCTTAAGACACAATTTAGTAAGGGCAACTGCACGTCATAAGTTGGTCAAGTTGTATTAAAATAACTATGTATGATACAGAGTTCGCTATAGTTTTCGTTGAAAGTACTTACTTGGAGGTATACAGGACATTTTTTTCAAAATTATTGTAATAGTATTTCAAAAGTTAAGGAGGGGGGGACGCTCTAATTTTAACTTTGTATTAATATATCTCGAGACTGGGGTGTTTGATCCACATGGTTTCGAGGCAAGTATTATTGTATTTAAAAATACCTTTTTAACGATACCCCACACGATGGGGTAAGTCGAAGTTTTTTTTTCGAATTTACTTTTCGTTGTATGGGAGGGAGGGTAAAAATAACTATTTTTCGATTATTTTAAAAACCAATTCTTGAATTATCACTATACATCTCTCCACCAATTTTCGTGGCAATCGGTTCAGAAACGGCGGAGAACGAGCCAGGACAGACAGACAGACAGACAGACAGACATGACGAAACTATAAGGGTTCCGTTTTTTGCCATTTGGCTACGGAACCCTAAAAATCATGAATTGCTAGTGACTCTTTGATGTGTTTCAATCTCCCGCCCATTACCTTTGCAATCTGAAAATACTAACAATAGTTATTTGCATGGAGTATCCATATATTTGTAATCCAAATATTTCCAATACAGCGATTTTAATACCGGTTTTGTATGTCACTCCACACTGCGAGTTAAATTACACACTCGATTTGCGGTGATTGATTCTTGACAAAGCGCAATTGAAACAAAAGTTAACAGCGTTTAAATATCACTCATTTGCAATTTAACAATTCCAACCCAGCCAAAATTAAGTGTGAATATCATTCAAATCGAATTAATCGCACTACAGCCCCGCGACTAATTGGGCGGGAATAAGCGGCAATATTACGAGCGCCATTTTGTCGATTGTCGCACCACGAAATGGCGGTCGCGCGTTCGTACTCCCGTACACATGGATGCTGCGGTATTTGAAACAATTTGCTCATCAAGTTAATTAATATGACAGTAGGAATTGTTGTTTGCGTACGGTCTTGGGGTTTAATAATTGACAGGGAGGATTTACATTTATTTTCCAAGTTTCGGGGGATGTCTGAAGGTTTGACAACAGCAGATGAATTTAGTTACATTTAAACAGAATTTAATTCTGCGTAGTGTTTACTACTGCATATATATATATTTTATATTGCCTCTATTCAAATAAATTAATTGCTTAATGGATTTCCCAACGCCAAAAAGGCAAAAAAGTTTGCTTCCGCCTTTAGCTCAGTCAGAGGCGTCGCCTTTTCTTCATCACGTCGAGGAACCTCATTATCTTAGCTGAACTTTGTTTACCTGCTGCTTCAGCAGAGCGGGCAGGTCACCACGAGGGGGCGCCAGGGCGTTCAGCTCGGTCTCCTTCCTGATGACCCACTCGGTGAGCTCCCGGAGGGAGAGCAGCAGCGCCGACCAGTGCTCCGCGTTGCTCTCCAAACGGTTTCTGGAAGGAAGAGAGATGGTGGGTTAGTAAGGTTGATGGAATAATTTCTGAAGACAAGAGTTGGAAAAATATAAACATAATTTGGTCAGCAAACCGCTTGCCCACCATGATCACTATTAGGCATAACTCCCCTCTGGAAGAAGCCTACGTCCTGCTGTGGTCTGAAACTGGCTGATGATAATGATGATGATGTTTGTAAATTGATTTAAAACGTCAGTTAACATCAAAGAAGTAAATAAATCAAAGCTGAAGAGTATTTTTGTTTGTTTATCTCAGGAACTACTGGTACGAATCCCACGCGGACAGATTCGCGGGCGGCGGCGGCCCGCTTGTACAAAAATCAAGAGTAAATAAATAAATTCATTCATTCATAAAGTCTATATAAATAAAATAAAAATCTATATAAATAAAATTAAAATTGAGGGGCTCGATGGCGCAGTGGTTAGCGCACTCGGCCTGCGGTTGCTAAAGTTAAGCAACGTTCGCAGATGCCAGTCATCGGATGGGTGACCAAAAAATTTCATCTCGAGCTCCTCCGTGCTTCGGAAGGCACGTTAAGCCGTTGGTCCTGCGCCTGATCTCTCTACGGTCGTGTCAGATAGCTGTCCCACCGAATTATGAGAGTGAAGGAATAGGGAGTGCACCTGTGCTTGCGCACTCACTTGTGCACTATAATATATCCTGCGTACCTGGCTGATCGTAAGATCGGCCGCCATGGCCGAATACGGCCGGAGGGGTATTATTATAAATAAAATACGAATAAATTCACATCAACATTAACACCGTAAAACTCTCTGAGAAATACCATAATAACTTTCCTTTTAAAAATTACAACTCGAATAAAACACGAAGTCGGTGGAACCCATAAAATCAGACGGCGCGACTCCAAATATTCATAATACTATAATAATTTTATTAAGCCGTAACAAACTCCGGGACTTATCTGCCGTAAAATCGGGACCATAAAGGACTCGGGGTGAAGCTGGGACGATAATTCCCGAAGTTATCCCGGAACGTTGAGTTAATACTGGAGCAATTGTTGGGAATTGACTGACTGGTGACCCAAGTCCGTTTGAATTTATCTACCATTCCTAAGTTTAACTGCAGTATTCAATTGTTAAGTTTAGACTTGGGGGTTGATACTTGTTTCAGTTTGATAAGTTTTGGCCCGTGGTTTGGCCTTGACGGAAAATTATAATATTATTCGTACATTTCAAGAGACGGAATTCTATTGGGCATAATTTATGTAGGCCTTCCAACAAATACATTGGTAACGCCTATTCTTCTTTGGCTCAGTCAAAATAACTGCAAACCTTCTGCCCTAAATGTAGGTACATAGTTTTCGTAATCATCATCTTCATTACTATATATATACAAAATACAGTTATGATGAAAATGTGCTAAGTCATAATTAAATTTCATACGACATTACACCAGTAAGAAACTTAACAAAACATTGCGTAAAATTAACAAACTGTCCAAGACGTTAATCAAAATTAATTAAAAAGGATGAATTTGAAACTTTATGAAAGTACAGAAAGGATTTCTCCGACTTCCTCGCGAGTAATTGTCATTCAACAATCGTCCTTATTCTCGCAATAATAGGGTTGCGTGACTGCAGTTGAAACTTGGTGTAAATTTAAGCAATATTAAGTAAAGCGGGAAAGTGTAAAACTTGCTGCAATTGGCTCAAACGCGAAGCCAGAGATTTATAAAATTGGTGGTAGTGTTGGGCTGACGCAAAGTCGATGGTTGACAACTTATACAAACGTCGATAGAATTGAAAATGGAAAAATCAGAAAAGGGCGCATAGTATTACCAAATAAAAGTAAAGCATTTTGATTTAGTTTTATCAATCAAAGGACGTTTTTATTGTTCTACATTTTGATGAATAAGTGATATTTGGCCATAAAAGGCTCTCTCACTAAAAAATATTGCTGATGAAGCAAAATTATTTCATTTGATTTTGTTTGGAACGTTGAGTGCATGGTGAATATGGCACGTGGGAAAAGAAGACGCCTACATTTAAAAATGTAACTTGGATTATGTTTAAGACTTGTACTCGTATTTAAGCTACTTCGTCGGATCACCAAATCTATAGATTACAAGTATCGATGCTGTATTTGCAACACTGCCTTCAACTCCCAGCCTAAGCATATTAAGGCTTGGGGCGGGAAAATTTCAACAATTGTGCTCATACCACAGAAACTTGCGAGCTTCTGTTGACGCCACGCCGAGTCACAGGCGGGTTTTACGCAGATAAGCCGCCGCGAGCGAATTATTTTATTGTCATGAATAAGACTACAATAGATATTAAGTTTATTTACGCAATTAAATAAAACTTCGGTAGTAATTTGAGACGGACGGGCGAATTTCGACGTTTTATGATTAAGAGTTTGCAGGCTGTGAAATTAACTGGGGGTGTTACAATGAATTTGATGTTTTTAATAAAGTTATATAATTATATGATGTTATGATAATGGTATGAGTAAAATAAACATGGATGTTTATAAAAGTATTGAAGAATGTATTTATCCGTTCCAAAGCATCCATATACAAGCTAAGCTTAATTTGAGACAAGGCAATTAATTGGTTTTATTATGTACATTTGCATGTGCATTTTTATTTGCACAATTTGCATGTAATTTATCATTGATATATTTTTAGGTTTTCCAACATATTCATAGATATTCGTCGATTTGGTTTATAAATACGTTCCAAAACTGAATTTCCCGTTCACAAAACCTGTCAATATGCCACCACAGAAGTCTATTACTCCTGGGGAATCCAATATTCGCGTTGATTTTGGCCCGTTCAAGCGCACCGCAGATGTATGTAGATAATATTTATAAAAACTGTTCTACTTGGTTGTATGTATCGTCTGTCAAAACATCAGGACATACTCGTATGTCTGCGTGGCTGAGAAAAGATAAATAAAGTCTTTTCCCTTGCATTATTAGCGCTGGTACGATAAAGAAATCGTTGGACGAATTTGATGTGTATGACTGTACAAATTGATTTATTTTTTGGAGGCCGAGATATCACAAAATAAAAATATCTGTCCATTGCAACCGGCTTGTTTAAAACTAAAAGCTTACGAACTACCACTTGAGAATTCCCTATACTTAAGCTGAGTGAATTTACCTTATATTTTGTTACAACCATAACCCTTTTTTTTGCGGAATTGTGTAGTTTTTTTTATCGCATCCATCCATCTAAAATATCTATTCTCGAATGTATGAAACAAGATGTTCTTGACTGTCTCACTCAGTTCAGACTGGTTTTAACTTTACAGCTATCCTTCCTTTGCTACTATCGTTTGCAATGAGCTCAGGGTATTATTATTTACCATTTTCGGTTGGCGGACGCGAGGAAAAAAGGTCGCCAATGCCATTTGCAATCTCATTCTCTCTTCGATTGAGATGCCTGCCGAACTAATATAAAACACATGATCAAACTGCAGTATAAATCTATTACTAGATAATTTAATCGTGCCACAGCGTTTCCAATGTCATTAACTATCCGGCCACATGCGAGGTTGAACTATAAACAATTAATTGCTTAACAATAAATCTGAACCGTCTTTTAATGGCTAGTAAAACTCACACTAAACTGATTTTAAACGTCGTCTTGTTTTATGGAAAGCGGTCGCAAACAGTGGCTGTGTATGCAGAATCTCTGCTCGGGTTGGGCTTTGAGAATAGCGGGTAAGTTAGAGTTACAGCACTCTTCATCATCACCATCATCATCATCAACAGCCTATCGCAGTCCACTGCGAGACTATGCCTCTTAGAAAAAAAGAAAAATTCATCTGATCTCAGATGGCTCAAGCGGGAATCGAACCAAGCGCCTCTTGAAATCCGGGCAAGCACCCTAAAGTTATTCATACCAATAAGACTATATTAAAAAAAAAGTCAGTTGCTTTTATCATAAGACGTGGCAAAGGGTGTACTAATGTGATTCATAGAACAGTGGTAAAAAAATTATTTCAGATACATGAACACCATCCATATTTAGTGAATTTCCTCGCAAATAATTATTACTTACCATCTATCTGTATTAGTGCAGGATGCGAAGTACTCGAGAAATTAGAAGTGAGAGTAAAATCAGTACTTACTATCCCGCTAAATTCATAGCCTCAAACAAACTGACATTTTACAAGCAATCGAAACGGAATCAAATGCACTTTACACCAGAGAAACATGTTATATCACCAAGCCCTGGACTGTCTTACACACTGCCATTCAAACATAACCCTTAACGTTCGCAGAATAAGAGCCACATCTGTGCTTCGGTTTTATGGTCTTTATCATAGGTTATAAAATCAGTTTTATGTGGTCGACTCTGGTACTTATCGTGGTCCAGATTTTGCCTCCTATGGTCTATGGTAATGTTTGCTTTTACGAAGAGTGGTTTATGGGGGGTGGTGCAGCAGTTAGGATTTATGGTCCAAGTGCATAGGGAATTTCTGGCTCACTTTTCGGTCTAGATTTATCATGCCCTAAAATTTTTTGATGGATGCACGTTAGTTTTTAGTATTTATAAATGCATTGACGTGGAGAAAAATTGATTATTCTGAGACAAGGAATAAAATTGGCTAATTTTCTTCAACAATCGGACGCGATCGTAGAGAATTCAGGTGCAGCACCAAGGTGTCTTCCGAAACACGGAGGCGCGAGCGAGATGATTTTTTGTTGTCACCCATCCAATGAATGGCCTTTGCGAAAGTTGCTTAACTTTGCTGTGTCAACGAGCTCCTCAAACGTTTATTACGTACTAGATATAAAAAAACGAATATAGGTATTAAACCAACAAAAGCAACGGTTGAGATCGAGAGCATTAGGGAAGCCTAAATCAAGCAATAGCAATAGACTTCAACAAGCTAACGATGACGAACAAAATTCTATTATGGAGATACAAACATATTCAAACGTCACCCATCCCAGTATAATTGACATCCTAAATCACCACGCATCATTGAATCACGTCCACGGTAACTCAATAGCAACCGGCCTGCCAGTCCGCCAGTCTTGCCAGTCAGGCGACTGCCAGCGCTTGGCAGATGACGTATGTATGGCAGACGCCAGACGCCAAGTGTTGCGACTTGCGAGCTACTGGCGCGGCAAGATTGCTCGCTCGGCCGTCCATGTCTTTGATGGGATTTGCTGACGTCCAAGATGTAGTGACAGCAAAAGGTATATACAAGCATACTTGTATGTTTATGTTTGTCTCGGCCGCCCGCAGCGTCCTTTAGTTTCGGCGAATTTTAGTTTCCGCACATAATATAGTGTCTCAAATTAGCTTTGAGCTTTCCTTGGAAAATGGACTATCCAACACAACAAGATTTTCAAATTGGAACCAATGGTTCCTGAGATTAGATGAAGAACTTGTAATTGTTCTTGTATCTATACTAATAATATGATGCTGAGGACTTTGTTTGTTTGAACGCTAATCCAAGGAACTACATTTTCGGTTCGAATTAAAAAATCTTTTTGCTTTGGATAGTCCATTTGTCTAGGAAGGCTTTAAGCTATAATATAGCACTACGTGTGCGGATTAGATTGACGTTACAGTTCTATCAAAACCTTATAAATCAGAGCAGATTTGCAAGTACATTGCTAACTAGCCAATTGGATTCCAAAAATTCCACATACTCGCTCCAAATCAAGAAACGAACGGTAGGGAGAAGTTGAGTAGCGACCACTATTCGAGCGGTCGACACCCGCATTCGGAATTGCGGAGATATCGATTCGAACAGATGCAGGGATCTGCATTCACATTCATCAATGCAGATGTGAATGTGATGCAGATGTTGCCGAATAACCGTTTATACCTTTAAAAGAGACCGTATGACATGTACGTATATTTTGACACGCGGTTCACTTGATCATCTTCGTCCTACTAGCGTTTATCTCGTTTCTGTGCGGGATCCGGATCTTTGACCATGATCTAGGATTTGGCGAGTCTGACTATAATAGTGAAGCGACTGCCATCAGATTTTCGTAACCTTTAGAGGGAAACCAGACAGATTGGATCATGGTTACACATTCAGATATAACTTAACTAAAGTCAGAAACTATCTGAATGTACAGGTTTCCTCACGGTGTTTTCCCTCACCGCCGAGTTAACAGCACGAATCTTCACATAGATTTTCGAAAAATCCAGAGGTGTGGGCCCGGGTTCGAACCACGGACCTCTTGTATGTGAGGCGCGTTCCTTACCGTTAGGCCACCACCATTTCAAAGTAAGTGAAAACCGCCGCTAATAAACTATTGCATCGCCCGTTAAACATAGTTAGCGAAGCCCAACACGAAGTATTACTTCATGACACTTTTATTGACGATTATTATACTCTAAAAAAGTAAATATGGCTAACTTACAAAACTTTGTAGCGCAAATTGCAAACGTAAAGGGGAAACAGATCCCTATTAGAATTTAGTTTGAACTGAATAGGAAAACATTACGGAGATTCGGAAAAAACACAATTTTGAATGCTTTCTTAATCAGCGAAGTAGCTTGAAATTACTTTAAATAGATAAACATCAAGTTGTCAGACCTAATATAACTTAGTAGCCCCAGGATTTCGTTAAAGGACGAAATAGCCGCAGGGCCCAATTAAACACCTGGATATTACAGGCCAATTTGAAGGGGAATGATAGCGATTCCACTCGACGGAATTCCCTCAGAAATTAATTTTAAAACGAATTATGGCACCGAAATGTAGTAATCACTCAATAGACACTATTTAATAAATTTTCCATCAAACTCCATCACCGAAATTAATTGAGTTTGTGATAATTTCCTTTTTAGAAAAGACGGCTGGGGCTTTGATCTCACAATGAGTTTCTTATTTCAGATTAATTATTAAAGCATTTGTTAGGTAAGGTTAGTAAAGTCAAAGGCGTTGGCTCCTAGAAAATAATTGCTGGCAATGTTTCCTAGTCTCATTGCCAACAACGTTCCTTCAGGCGTTATGACTTAAAGAACCGATAATATTGGAACTAAACACCTTTTATTGAAATAAATAATAATAATAATAATACCCTCCTAGCCGAATTCGGCCACGGCGGCTTATCTTACGATTAGCCAATTACGCGGGATATATTATAGTGCACAAGCACATGCGCAAGCACAGGTGCACTCCCTATTCCCTCACTCCCATAATTCGGTGGGACAGCAATCTGACACGACCGTAGAGAGATCAGGCGCAGGACCAACGGCTTAACGTGCTTTCCGAGGCACGGGGGTGTAATTACACCGCCAACTTCCAAACTCCGGACTTAGTCTGTGTTAGCACATCATGAAAACATAGACACAATTTCATCGGTCCGACCCGGGATTCGAACCCAGGACCTCCGGCGCGGCCGCCGCATTAAAGTGCGACACACTAGCCACTGCGCCACGGAGGCAGTATTGAAATAACGTTTATACTCATTTGCGTTTTGTATTTATCATAATTAACGGGAATGTTATTGCTAATAGCTGAACTTAAACGGCGACGTGGTATTTTTTGGAAATCGATCACCTATCATTCTTCCTTCTATATAATCTCAAGTTGATTGTCACTTCCATACAGCTGTATATAATAGCTGTAGGCAGTTAATAGCTCATGCATTTACATACTCCTAATTCCACGTTATAATTAGCTCGGAGCATATCGTACATACTTGCACAAACCCTGAGTACGCGACCCTCATTAAACTTAACATTTCGCGTTCCGTTACACGAATTAAAAACTGCTACATTTAATTTATTCCTGTTCAGGGAACGGGTAGGACCATTGTATGTTATTTATTGGACGCAAAACACATTTCGCCGCCATTGATGGGGGGGGGGGGGAGGGGGGCGGAATTGATGTGGGACCTTGGGAGGAATTACGGAATGCGATAGATTCTTCTTGCGACGAATGTGTTATGGTTACAGTAGATGGTAGTGCTGAGAATTGGACGATATTAAGTGCAATGTTATGTTTATAGCAGGTTTGTGTAGGTATCGGTTAAATCATGGAATATGGAGATAAGACTACAATAGCTATAGTTAACATAGACATTTCTATAACGAATATACAAACTTATTTGTATATTTTCAATAAATGACTGAATGCATATTGCTATTTTTAATTGACTACTGTAGGGACACAACATTGTATTTCGCTGACTTAGCGTATAAGACCGCGAGCGAGACTCAGGACGGCATCATCGCCAGTCGTTCCCCGTCGCGCTCCTAGCTAACTCGCATTCCCATCTCAACTCATTATAATTGTATTAATTCGTATCTAAATTCTTGTAATGAATATTTGGCAAATACAATCATTAGTGACCTTCGGACTTTTATTTATCTGCACCTTCTGAGAGTCAAGTTACGCACAGTAGTCAAGTAATAGCAACCCTAGTGCGTACAGTGGTGACCCCGACGAACATTTTTACGGGAACGGCTCAAATAGTGAGTGGGGTGCGAGCGTTATAGTTAGGAGCAAAAAAATAACTTTACGGACCGTTCTCAGTAACGAAGACATTTAATGTAGTGCCCAGTGGATAAGAAAATAATAAATAGTGATCAAAATTTCAAGATGGCTCAACCTTCAAACAGCATGCACGCGGCGTCAGCAGTTTTGGAAGCATTATCAAAAATTAGTACACGCCTATCAGATTTAGAGGCGAGAAGAAATAGTTCACAAACACACAGGCAATGTCAGTGCGGAAGAAGAAGTAGAAGTTCATCAAGGAACCGCTCAATGAATTATCGGCGACGTTCAGCATCTCGGGGGAACAGCAGGCGCACACCAGATAGTCCAAATTGGCTCTGTTCCTATCATTTCCGCTACAGAGAAAAAGCTCAGCGATGTATCCCGCCGTGCGCATGGAAGAATCAGACCCAGGGAAACTAGCGGAAGCGCAAGCTGCGGCGGAAGTTTGTGCTATTCAGCCTTGTCACCGCCTATGTGTCACCGACTACAACTCCAGACTTCGATTCCTCATTGATACAGGTGCTAACATTTCAGTTTTACCCGTTAGTAATAAATTAAATAGGGATGAAAATTTAGATTATAAATTATATGCAGCAAATGGTAGTGAAATCAAAACCTACGGTATTAAAACTTTAGAATTAAATTTAGGGCTGCGACGAACTTTTCGTTGGACTTTTGTAATAGCAGATATTAAACAACCAATTTTAGGCGCAGATTTTTTAAGTAAATTCGGTTTATTAGTAGATTTGAAAGCGAGGAAATTAGTAGATAGCGTTACAAATTTAAACATTCATGCATTCGTTGTTGATTACAGAGAACCCGCTGTGAAAACTTTGGAAGACGGACATCCCTATCATTCTCTGCTGACCAAGTACCCAGACCTCACGAAACCGATCAACTTTAAGGAGCCGCCGAAGCATGATGTGTGCCATCATATCGAGACAAAAGGTCCACCTATTTTTACTAGAGCTAGGCCATTACCACCGGATAGATACAAAAAGGCCAAGGAAGAATTTAGAATTATGCAGGAATTAGGAATTTGTCGACCTTCAAAAAGTCCTTGGGCCAGTCCTTTACATATTGTGCCGAAAAAGAATGGCGAAATTAGACCGTGTGGTGATTATAGACGATTAAATTCAGTTACAAAACCCGATAGATATCCGATTCCGAGATTACAAGATTTTACATATTTATTGTCAGGCAAGAAATTTTTTTCAAGGATAGATGTAAATAGAGCTTATCATTTTATACCCGTAGCTGAGGAAGATATAGAGAAAACAGCGATAATTACACCTTTTGGCTTATTTGAATTCCCTAGAATGACTTTTGGTTTACGTAATGCCGCGCAGACTTTCCAAAGATTTATGAATAGTACGGTATTTCAAGGATTAGACTTTGTTTCCAGTTTTATCGACGATGCCCTGATTGCCAGTGATACTATGGAGCAGCATCAGGCGCATTTAGAAGCAGTTTTCGAAAGGTTAGACAAATATGGTATTACAATAAATATTTCTAAATGTTGTTTTGGACAGAGTAAATTAGATTTCTTAGGCTACGAAGTTTCAACAGAGGGTATTAGGCCACTGACAGATAAAGTTCAGGCAATTAAGGATTTTCCGAGACCGCAGACAGTTCAAGATCTTCGTCGATTTTTGGGTATGGTCAATTTCTATCGTTCGCATATTCCCAGCGCAGTAAAACACCAGTCTGAGTTAAGTAAATATCTCCATAATAGTAAAAAACGCGATAAGACGCCAATTGTATGGAATAATAAATCTTTAGAAGCTTTTGAGCAGTGTAAGTCGAGCTTAGAGAACGCCGCTACGCTGTCTCATCCTAATGTAAATTATCCTATAGCACTTATGACTGACGCGTCAGACACTTGCGTAGGCGCAGTGTTACAGCAGCATAACGGAAAAGTTTGGGAACCGTTAGGTTATTTTTCTAAGAAGTTATCAGAGTCACAGTTAAAGTATAGTACGTATGATAGAGAATTATTAGCAATCTATTTGGCGATTAGATATTTTAGGAAATTGTTTGAAGGACAGCAGTTAATTGTTTTTACAGACCATAAGCCCTTGACATTTGCATTCAAAAAGTTAAATAGCGATAAAGAAACTCCACGGCGAACCAGGCAGTTGTTATTCATCAGTGAATTTTGCACAGACATCCGATACATTAAAGGTAATGATAACATTGTTGCGGACTCGTTATCCCGTGTCGCGACAATTTCCTGTCCCACAGTAGTCGATTACAGCAAACTTGCAGAGTCGCAGAAACATGACGAGTACATTGCACAAACAACTGCAGCTGCGAACACCAACAGCAAGGTAAGCATTAAAGGTATTATTCTGCCTACTAGTAATGACACCGTGTATTGCGAAACTTCTACGAATTGTGCCAGACCTTACCTACCGCAGGAATTTAGGAAAATAGTTTTCGATTCATTTCATAATTTAAGCCATCCGGGAATTCGCACAACCAGGAAATTAATTAAACAAAAATTCTTTTGGCCCGGTATGAACAAAGATGTAGGTAAATGGGCAAAATGTTGTATATCATGTCAGAAGTCTAAAGTAAATAGGCATACTTTATCAGAATTTAATGAGTTTCCACCGGTTAACCGTTTTGAGCATGTTCATGTAGATATTATTGGTCCTTTGCCCACGACAATGCAAGGTTATAGATATTGTGTTACTCTAATTGACCGTAGAACTCGATGGCCAGAAGCATTTCCAGTGCAAGAAATTACAGCAGAATGTGTAGCTAAAGTTGTATTTGAAGGATGGATTGCACGTTACGGTTGCCCTGTAAAGATATCAACTGATCAAGGTAGACAGTTTGAGAGTAATTTGTTTAATAGTTTAATGAGATTATTGGGAATAAGAAGAATACGTACTACTGCATACCACCCACAGAGTAATGGTATGGTAGAACGTTGGCACCGGTCGTTGAAAGCCGCACTATCGGCGAAGTTAAATAATTCTTCATGGGTTGACGAGTTACCATTAGTTATGTTAGGTCTTAGGTCAGCGCTAAGGAGCGACAACAGCATTAGCGCGGCCGAGATGACTTTTGGACGCACTTTGAGGTTGCCTAGTGATTTTTACGACGTCACCCAAGTAGAGGATAGTTTGGATAGCAATCTAGTAGATAAAATACGTAGTGCAATTAACAAGTTTAGGCCGACCGCAAAATCTCATATTAGTCGTTCTTTCTTTGTTCATCCAGATTTAAAATCATGTAGTCACGTTTTTGTTAGGGACGATACAGTCAGACGACCCCTTAAGTCTCCGTACGATGGTCCATATCCTGTTTTGAGGCGTAATAGTAAAGTATTTTTGATACAGTTGCCAGACCGTAAAGTATCTATTTCGATTGATCGTCTGAAGCCAGCCTATTTGTTGAATGATAATGATAGTGATGTTTGTACGCCCATCGTAGAACAGACGGTAGAACCAGCGGATATAATTGTGAACCGTAACAGCAATGAGATAAAGCCCATATTAAAGACAAGGAGTGGTCGTGTAGTCAAACCACCAGTAAGATTTAATTTGTAATTTGGCAATGAATTGGTATTTCGAAATTGTTATTGATTTGTCATTGTAAAATTGTATTTTGAGTAAAGATGAAATTTTACTAAGTTATTATTTTCCTTTCCAAAATGGATGATAGGTAATAAGATACTTAGTCGTTAATTAATTGGAAATAAAATGTTATTTTTGTGATGTGTTACTATGCGTTAGAACATTGAGGTTACGCATGTATTGCAGTTATGTTGAGTGTGCGAAAGGCACGACTCCTAATTTGTAGGTCAGATAGTCAGTATGTACGAAAAATGCTATTGTTACTATTTTTGTAGATCACGGAGAGATGTAATTTTAAATTAATTTCATTGGTAAATTCATTCTGAGATATTTAGTCAATCTGTAAACATGGGTATTGGAAAAAGTAAAGAAGAAATGGCCATTACCCAGGCCCAAGTTGTTACCAATACGACTCAAGTGGAGGATAAGATTCAGTATTTGATAATTATAGTTTTGATTGCAGTCATTTTAATGGTGTTTATGGCTTACTGCTTTTTAAGACAGCAGTGTTTGAAGTCTACTAAAACCTGGTTAAGAAGACAGGTAATTGTTACCAATGGTGGTCTGGAAGCACCCAGCATCAGGGTACAGACTGCACCAGTTGGAACAGTGCAACAGCCTACAGTGTATTGAGAGTGAGCATTTTGTGAAATTTTATGTTTGTTTGCATTTTTAAATGTGATTTTTCGTACAGACTGACAAATCTTGTGTGATTGATATGTGTGTGTGTTAGATTATTTTTTGTCACTAATTGATCAAAAGGTTTTTGTAAAATTATATAACTTCAAATTTAATTCTTTGCGATGTTTACTCTGAATATTGTTTGTAAATCTATTTTTAGAACAGGTCAATTGTAACAATCAGTACAAAGAACATAGCTAACGCGATAAGCAACCGCATTCTTTAGGTCTCAAATTTCATTCACTGAAGCGTACTTAGTAAACAAGTTGTACTTTATACTGATTGCGTTAGGGTTGTCAAAATTAACTTATCAAAATTATAGTAGCTACTTTTATTATTTAAAAATTTTTTTTTGGATGTAATAAAATTTTTGGGAAGGGATGTTATGTAGGGACACAACATTGTATTTCGCTGACTTAGCGTATAAGACCGCGAGCGAGACTCAGGACGGCATCATCGCCAGTCGTTCCCCGTCGCGCTCCTAGCTAACTCGCATTCCCATCTCAACTCATTATAATTGTATTAATTCGTATCTAAATTCTTGTAATGAATATTTGGCAAATACAATCATTAGTGACCTTCGGACTTTTATTTATCTGCACCTTCTGAGAGTCAAGTTACGCACAGTAGTCAAGTAATAGCAACCCTAGTGCGTATATTTGAAATATTTGTATTCCTACAAACAATAAAATATGAAATGAAAATGTAACATTCTGCTTTAGAGACGATAGGAAAAGCTATAGAGCTTTTGAATGGTGGTCAATGAATCAGGAGAACGGACATTTTAAACCCATATATAGAAGTATAAAAAATAGTACAATCACAGATATCATATTTCTTTATCACAAATTCAGAAAACTATCCGTAAACAACAATAAAATGATAGATCGGTCCATTTTAATTTATATTTTCCATTTCGCATCTACGCGTAAACTTTTCCACTGTCCCGTTTTACAAATTAAAAGCTGCTGCGCGTATCGGAACGTTTGTCGAGATGTCACTGGCGAATGACAGATCACCGTTTGGATTGCGAACAAATATGGCGGGGGGAACTGTTCATTTTGGTTCGAATTTCGAATGGTCCGTTCGTGACAAAAATATATTTGTTCTTTTTAGGGTTCCGTAGCCAAAATGGCAAAAAAACGGAACCCTTATAGATTCGTCATGTCTGTCTGTCTGTCTGTCTGTCTGTCTGTCTGTCTGTCCGCCAGTCTGTCACAGCCACTTTTTTCCGAAACTATAAGTACTTTACTGTTGAAACTTAGTGAGTGGACGTATTGTGTGAACCGCAACAAGGTTTTTACACGAAAATAGAAAAAAAATAAAAAAAAGTGGGGGGTCCCCATAGTTATAACTGAAACCGAAAATATTTTTTTTCATTGAACATATACGTGTGGGGTATCTATGGATAGGTCTTTAAAAATTATATTAAGGTTTCTAATATCACTTTTTTCTAAAGTGAATACTTTGCGTGACAGACCCTTCCAAAGTGGAAAAAAGTGTGTCCCCCCCCCTCTAACTTCTAAAATAAGAGGATCATAAAACTGAAATAATTATATGTTGTACATTACCATAAAAACTACCAACGAAAATTGGTTCGAACGAAATCTATTCAGTAGTTTTTTTAATACGTCAAAAATAGAATTTGTACGGAACCCTCAGTGCGGGAGTCCGACTCGCACTTGGCCTATTTTTTAATTGTAAAAGCTTTTGTAGTTTTGCCGCGTTTTATTTTTATCTGTTCTGAGTTATAGGAGGTCCGTGTTTTCGGGAATTTTATTTACTGTCATTTTTATTTCGTGGTAGCAGTTCTTGTTTAAACATATGATATTAAAAAAAGGAAATTTGGAAAGGTGCGGTTCATTGATAATGTAAAAAAAAAATTCAGCATCCCGATTTTATCTGAGTATTTTCAGTCAGTACGCAAGGTACACCTATAGGGGCAAAAAGGTGAGAGTTATTTCCATTGGATAAGATCGAAGGATATCAGAGGCAATGGTTCAGTCTTGGTTATTGTTGCATCGCTGTTTAAGACTTTGGAATGAAATTAAAGCAAAACAATGTCATAATCTGTCTTAGGGAGCCAAATCTGCATTATCGTTATTCCCGACTAAACATCCCATCCTTTACACGAAAGCTCTTTCTCAAAGTGTATCTATTCACATATTAACCCTAGAATGTTGAGGCCTCTCTCGATTCTCTAAATAGTTGGCTACACAAACTATGGCTCAAAGACGAAACAATTTTCGGGCATTATTGCATACCCAGACTTTGCGGTGGCCGAGCCAGATGTTTTGCGTTGGAGATCCTTTGGTTTAACTTGAATGGGTAGTTGAGGCATTCTTTTGAGTTGAGGTCGCTCTTAGGAATAACATAAATGTTGCTGGGAATTTAAATTTGTAGAGGTCTTAGTGGTTGGTGGACTTAACCGCAGCTATGATGCGAAATGTTTCTCAGATTTTGTAAACGTTTAAAATAGTTTTTAACTAAGATTTGAAAATTCAAGGAGATATTTTGAAATATACATGTATTTTATATTTTCTTCTACATTTTCTTTTACTAGAAGGCACTACCTTCGTTCTTTGTAAAGGCGAAAAGGGGGTTATTTTTAAGAACACCTTAAGACAATTTCCCTTTGGACAATTACACAGGAATACAAGATGCTAACGAGGACGTTTAGTAATACAAAGGTCTCGTTTGTCCAAAACTAAGCGGTACTTGGCAACCACAGCGCATTTATATGCAGTGAAGTAAGTCTGAGGCACTTTGATTTTCTTGTAATAAATGATTTGAATCATTCACCACTTAATCAAGTGCAAGCATGACTTTCCATGCAGTCAATGTTCTATTGCATTTAAACCGAGTCAGCGGATCGTTTGTTTTAGTTTTGACAATTAAATTGTGAAATCTTTCCTCTTTAATCCATAAAGGTTTTTATTGTTTTTCTATACTAACAAAATATCTAAAAACTACTAGACCGATTTCAAAACTCTTCTTAACTAAAAAGCTATATTTTCACTGAGTTACAGGCTTTTTTGGTTAGTACAATTTTGTCTACCCGACCGATCTGTCTAACGTAGGTATATTATCAACACGGTACTTTTTTAACAGAGCGTACTGACGCGACGTGCAATCGTGGTTTGTGCTTAAGACCCATTTAAAATACATCTAAGCAGTTAGCATTCAGTCTTACTGTCTTTACTCGCACTGTGTCTAGTGCATCCTTGAGTGCACTAAATGCATCCCTGGTCACGTCTTGCCCCGGTCCGCGCCAGATGCTTTGTTGCAACCGTTGCACCTGTCTGCACTGCAAGACTGTCGTTTTAGCCTAATAGCTCAAGTAATGTGGTAAATGCAGGCGACGGACTTGATTTAATAATACATATTTTGATAGTTAATTCGCTATTCATTAATTGTAGCAAAAAATATGGGAGAACATATTATATTATTTGGCTCTATGTGTTATATAACTACGTTTATGTGAATTCATCATTCTCTAAATGTTTTTGTACCAATTGTATTACGTAATACGTAATAGTAATTTACGTTCGTATGTATATTTATCATCATCATCTTAAAAATCTGTTTACTCATCACATAAATAATAAATAAATCGTTGGACTAACACCCTAAACTAAGCTCGAAGCTTGTACTACGGATTCTAGGGAACGGACATACATACTTAAATACTATAATTAACATCCATGACTCCAGTACCTACGAATGCCGATGTTCAATCACACAAACATTTATCCCTAGGGGGAATCGAATCCGCGACCCTCGGTTTTGTAGCCAGGGTCTCTGACTGCTAGACCAACAGGCCTGTCAAAATAATACGCTAGTCTATACAAATATTATAAAGAGGAAAGGTTTGATTTTTTGTTTGTATGTTTGTTTGTATGAATTGAATAGGCTCCGAAACTACTTGGCAGATTTGAAAAATTCTTTCACTGTTGGAAAGCTACATTCACCCAGAGTAACATAGGCTATATTTTTATCCCGGTACGGGAAGAAGTTCCCCCGGGACGCGGGTGAAACCGCGTGACGGGCCGCTAGTTTTCGATAAAATTGTTAGACTAGTAACTAGACGTTAAAAGTTTCCCGCTGAATTTAAATTTACACCATGTATGCCGAATGATTTCCTTCCAATAAGTCCCTTCCTTCTCCCGATGTCCAAACTCCAACTTCGACTAAAGTTGCCAACTCGATCGCGGCCGTGACGTTTTCAAATTAATTCCTGTTTTGCAAATTCGTTTCAATTCAAGCGAGGGCGAGATTTATCCTCCGGTTTATTAAAACGGCCGTCGCCATTTTGATTTATTGCTTTTTTATGGTTTTCCAAAGGTTAATTTGCCGGTCAAAGATTTATTTGTATAAATTATATCTTTGATATTTTTGATTTATTTGTTTTTGATAATTTGACACTGTTTGTGTATCTATTAGATTCTAATGATGAAGAATCGACTGGATAAAGCATCGCGGGTCACACAAGAGTCGCGGGTTCGAATCACGCTAGGGGAAAATGTTTGTTGGATGAAAATCGGCATTTGTTATCGAGCAACAAGCAACGAAACAAGCTTCGAGCTTAGTTTGTGGCTAGGCAATTGATGTGTTAGTCCAAGGCATTTTATTAAAATTCTCGCGTTTTATTCTATTTGTAACGAAGAAAGTCTTAAAATGTTGTCCTCTAGATATATGCCCATAGTCACCGAACTGGGCAGGCGGGTTAGGATCTAACCTAAAAGTAGGTAACCGTCGTTTTTCACGACCTCCACGGAAGATTTTGGGAAGATTTCGAGGCCGGCAGAACACAGCTTGGGCAATTTTAAATAAAAACAGCGCGAGTGGATTCAGACACGTTTTGTCCGCATAGTGTTTCTAAGACTCTATGGGTTACGAAGGTCTGATGGCAGTCGCTTCACTGTAATAACCAGACTTGCCAAATCCTGGATCATGGTCAAAGCGGACCCCGCATAGAAACGGGATAAACGCTAGGACGAAGAAGATGACCAAATGACACATAACACTAATAAATATCGGCCATTTTTATTTTGGTAATTAAAATTAACGCATAACGATAACGTAACGTTATCTTTACGTAATTTCGGCGTAGTGGGTTACTTCCATTTAAAAGTATGTCATATAAAAAGTATGTCGTAAATTCAGCCGAGTGAATTCAGCCGCGTAAATTCAGCCGCGTATATTCAGCCGCGGATATTAAGCCGCATATATTCAGCCGCGTATATTCAGCGGCGGATATTCAGCCGCATATATTCAGCCGCGGATATTCAGCCGCGTATATTCAGACAGGTATATTCAGCTGAGATAATTTGGTCGCGTCTTTTCCGCATTATGTTTCTAAGACTCACCTGATAGCCATGCTCTTGGCCTTGAGGTGGTGCCAGCGCTGGTTCATCTCGTCCAGGCGGCGCTGCAGCATGACAGCGTCCTCCTGGGAAGAGAGGGAGCCCAGCAGCCGTCTCCCGGTGCCGGTGAGGGAGGCGTACACATCCCGGTGCGTCTCGATCTCCGACTGGAGGTCCTGCGGGCAACGAGGGAAATTGGTTAATTATAATTGTAAGCTGGCAAGAATGGAGGCAGCTACGCGACAAGAGGCCAGCTCTTTAGTTTAAGAGATAGTTATAAGTAACGAATATACTGTTCCACATGATACACATGATACGTTTTCGTTGGACTGGATAGTTGCTAAAATAAACAAAACACCAATCATAAGGGCGTGCAGTCCTCACACTAGAGCCGTCAATCATTTTGTTATGACTTTACAACATTGCTCATCATTAAGTAGTAATAATCTAAAATAATTGATAAAAATAGCCGTTTTTAGCAATATCTTAGATTATCTGTAAGTTAGAAAAGTATACAAAGTAAATTTAAAAAAATACATAAAGTTACTACAGAGCGTTATTTTAATCGATGTATTATCTTGAATTTATTACAATTAAAAAAAAAAACAATTGGCGGCGCTATTGTGCACACTGCACGCCCTTAAGTAATTGATCCTACACATGGTCACGTGACTGAAACGCATTTCTCAACCCCACATAATTCCTCCGAGGCCAAACAAAATCTAAACAACCATTTTTATTCGCGGATAAGCAATATTCCCGACCTACATTATTTTTTAAACCCGAAAACTGCCAACGTGGCGTCACTAAATAACCCTAAAACGCTGCACGCTTTTTTCGTAAAGGTTCCTTTCTCGGTCCCGGAGACCCTTGTGTAACTCATGAGTGAGAGACAAGAACGAACTGCATCTTTTCAAGTGAGCAACTCTTTCACTTACTTGCATTGTAAGTGTGTATATTTATAAAGTACAAATTTCCAAGCAACTAAAATAAATGAGGGATGATCAGAGACAGATCTAAAGAGCTCAGTGTGACAAAAGCGAAAAGCTTGTATGTATAGGAGTGAAACCGATATAAGCCAGTTCGAATGACGAAGGTACGTTGAGTGTTTATGAGCAAACGTTTACCGTGCAGAGATATTTATACACACCCTTTTAAACTCGTTCATATTCGAATGATTAACTTTCTCACTGAATTAAATGAGTAACTGACACATATGGGTGACACCTATCAGTAGAACTAAATGATACATTTCATCGTTATATTTCTTAGTAACCTGCAGTGATATTCACACACACTCTTAAATCACTCGATCATGTTCAAATGATAAACTGTCTCACTCTCACTGAATTAAATGAGTAATTGATACAAATGAGAGAATACGTAATATCAGTAGAACTAAATGATACATTTCACTCTTTTATTTTCTTACTCTGGGCATCTCTACTCCCGGGTCCCATTTAACAAAGACAAACGGCGGGTATCTATCAGGCCTCGGCTTTGAAAATCTGAGGGTCGGACATGCAGAATGTAATGGGGTGTTGTGTACCCGTCCCGTTAAGAATGTTAGTTGTCACCCCGACGGTTCGAAGGGTTTGAACAAATGTACAGTTTATTGGATGAGTCGGACTTTTGTGAGGGTTGAGGAAAGAATGAAAAAAAGATATACATCATTGTCTTCTGGGGTGGGAGTTTTAAGTGCTGTCTCATCTCTATTATTTTGACGTGTCAATTTAAATGTTCCTGTTTTTTGTAGGCATATGCGATGCGTTATCTCTAAAGCTGACGAATTTATTTGTTTGAGTATATGAACGCGCTAATCTCAGGAACTACTGATTCGAATTGAACAAATCTTTTTGTGTTTGATAGTGCGTCTGTCAAAAAAGCTTTAAGCTATAGTACAATCACTATGTGTGTGAGAATCGGAATCCACGCGGACGTAGTCGCGAGCGGCCGCTTATTGAGACTCATTCATTTTCGTAATTATTCTACCAGTACGGGAATACTATTTCTATAAATATTCATAACATTTAGGTACTTTTGAGTCTGAAAACAATTTTCACAAATAGAAAAACTGAATTTTGATTGAAAAACAAAACATTAGCGATATACCCGAAACAAATAAATGTAGATGCACAGGTAGATGTACTAGTTTACCGTTTCATAATGCCCTTGGACCCTCACATTATACCGGCCATTACGTACAGACAAACCCATCATAACGCTGTAATGGGAAATAAGTAATTCCACGTGATTTAACCAGTGATAGGTATTTAATGGGCAGCTATTCCGCCGTGTTATTGTCATTGAGGCTAATAATAGTAAAATTTCATCGCATTTCGCTTCAAAAACAAACAAATTTCAATTGAGAGATTCGCTCGATGGCACGTTAGTTACTGTTAGTGACTTAATATGCATTTGAGTCAACATTGATGGTAGGTTACTTTAGTAGTGTATTGAGACATAAAATGTTTCAAGCATTAATGTCCGACTGCAGGGCAACAGCCTCCATCGTTTAAAATCATGGTTTCGTTACAAAGATGGGTTTTGGCTTAATCACCACGCTTGCCAAATGCGGGTTGGTGATCACAAACCCGTGCTGTGTTCAGAAAAATTGACCCAAATTTTCCCGACCCACAAATACATATATGTAATGTGCTAGTTCACTTCAAAGAAATACATACCATTGTTCGTAACAAATGCATTACGGGCAATTTTTAATTAATTACACTCTCAAAAAAGAGCCGAAAAAAAAATTGCCAAAAAATTCATGCGCGCTTAAAAAGTTACAAGTGGGATAAAAAGACACGTTCGTCGTAATGAGAGCTTTCCCGCGCAAACAGCGAGGGTTGAGCACACAACGCGCATATTGCGCGTTCGGTTGCTTTAAAACAGGGATGTTTTGGCAGGTTTCGGATACAGGTCGGATACGGATATGAATGATTATTATACCGGATACGGATTTGAAATGTTCGGATGCGTATTGGATTAGATACGGTACGGATCAGTTATATTTATTTGTCTGAAACTTTCCATTCAGCTACAGTTACGAATATTTTTTATATCGGATATCCGGTGCGATTACGGAGATTCTGTTACTATTACGAATATTTTTTATATCCGATATCCGTTTCGGTTACGGAGATTCGGTTACTTTTACGGATATTTTTATATCGGGTATCCGTTTCGGTTACGGTTACGGAGATCCGTAACACAGCTTTAGGGTTAACAAGTGCGGGATTATCGACGTACTGAGGGCCCGAGCCCGCAAAATATCTGGCACATCAAAGGGCTCTTTTGGATTATTCTGCGGTACTGTAGAGTTAGGACGAAGGGTTTTAATCTGGACTGTGGGATTGTGGATTTTGGGGATAATGAATACTATTCATTTTAGTACTGCTTATGAGGCGTTATTCTGCAATAACTAGTAGTGCAGGGACTTTCCATATTTTGACGTCAGGGGCTCAGGAATTTGTAAATCTCAATGAGAACTTTGAGTCTTCGGATTTGTCTTTGCATGTATTTTAACTTCTTAGTCAAATATAAAGTTACAAAATTCGGAATACAGATATCTAACGAGAAAAAGCAACAAGGATTTCGTTTGCTTTTTATAAGCAGCAATTCTTCAAACTTACATTTCATTCTATTACAAAATTCGGAATACAGATATCTAACGAGAAAAAGCAACAAGGATTTCGTATGCTTTTTATAAGCAGCAATTCTTCAAACTTACATTTCATTCTATTAAATTGAGGTCAAATGCTTAAGATATAAACTGACCAAGTTTATCGAATACCCTTCACAGCCTCATCCGACGAACCATATTGTCGATAATTTTATATATCCCTTCTAAACAGGATGGCACGGCGTGCAAACAGTGAATCCTGGCGTGTGTGCACAACCCTTAGGGTTAGGCCGTTATTGCGGGCTTACCTTGCCGCTACCTGCCGCTGCGGGCGCGATAGTGATGCGCTTATGTCGATTGGGAATATCGATGAAAAATATTTTTATCAGCACTTTCAGCTAATATAGTTTTGAAATGATTTAAAATTGAAAGAAAAAAAATGCTAATTTGAAATATGACCTCTTACTTTTATTTTTTTATTTAAAAAGGGGCGGCAAAAGAGCAATTTTAAAAAGCATTTTAGTTTTTACTTTTATACGTTTTTAACAAGGGGCGGCAAACTAGTAATCGAGTAACCTGATGAAAAGCAAACATCACGTTCTCCTTTAGATAACCATGGCTTAACGGGGGTCGCTAATGAGTTGCTGGCCTTTTAATAGAAAATACGCTCGCCTTTTGATGGTTCCCAATTTCTAATACAGATTGATGACCCAATGCGGTGATAGTAACGGGTTGGTCAGAGCGTTTTTGCTTATGGACCTGTGAACAATGTTTATTTATTATTTGTATGTAGATAATATGTAATAATAGTCACTGTATTTGAGACTTAGTAACGACATTATTGCTAAATACGAAAAAAATCGCTAGTAAAGTGTATCTATTCAAGCTAATTAATTTCATCGATACCTCATCCATCGACAGCCCAACCTCCCCAGTGACGGGCAGCAATATTGATGGTGTTTACACCGGTTATCGCGGCGCACGCGGCCTCATAACATTAGCGCTTTATTGCGCTCGCCGATGCCGCGTCCAATAACATGCCTGTGTTATTCTTACATCCTTGTCCGAACGGGGTGGATTTACATTTCTTTTTTGTGAATCTAGGACCTTTTTGCACAGATAGGGAAGAAGATGCGGAAAATTGTTTATTTTTTTAGTGATATTTGCGGTGATTTTTTTCATGTGGTATAGGTAAGTGTAAGTTAAAACACCATTCTTGGTAAACACACACAAGCTCCGTTGGTAAGGCTCACGATACGAATTATATTGTAGAGCTCTGAGATTTTTACCCCACCCACTGTAATATTTAAAAAGTATCAAAATATTAGAGCGTTATTTCTTCTTATCAGATTATTTTAAATCACATACGTCATTATAAAAGTCACATACGTCATACAAAGCATTATGCAACCGCTGCATTGAATAACCTAGGTAATTTACTTCATATAAAGTAAAATTACTCTTTCAGAACACTTTACTCATCAAAACGTGATGATAAAGCTGAAGAGTTTCTTTGTTTGTTTGAACTACTGGTTCAAATTGAAAAAATATTTTTGTGTTGGTGAGTTTCGGTTTCATTCCATCACCCAACATCACTTCTCAATTAAGGAAAAACCTCCTCAAATCACGTCGCCGAAAGAATTAACAGCCAAACGTATCTACAAGACGCTGAAAACTCTGTACCAAGTACTAACAAGTTCCCCCATAAAACTACGGGGAACATTATAAAACGCCCGTGGGATGTTTTAACGGGGTTTAATTAAAAAGTTCGCAACTCGCGGCATGGAGTGTTAATCCCCTGCCTTGCCCGGGGTGACGGCCAAGGGCCAGGTGTGGTCCACTTTGACCACCCAATTTTAGAGCACCCGCAAGTTGTGCACCGATTGCTACTCGTATTTTGGGATGGCCCAGAGTTTACTTTGTTTTTAAATGAACACGTCCTTACTGAAAGTAACACATATTTTTGAATTACAATCCAGATCAATGTTGTCATTGTCAACTCAACATTAAGCTAATTTTATGATTGTATGTATTTGTTGTAACTAAATAAATAAACAGACATTACAGGCAAGCCAATAAATTGAATAGACCCTCAAAGTGGTCTAAGCCAGGCACTCAAGTCCACAGACCTATAAGTTGCACTTTGAGCTCATTCTTGATCACCCGCTTGTCCACTTTGAGCGCTGATCGATATTTTTGACAGACCTATTCGATATTTTTGACATTAATATGTTTCGGCGTTTCAGCAAGTGTCCCAAAAAGTGAAGTGTCATACGCCCTGAGGCAAAGTGGAGTGACGATCTGCGCAAGATGGCTGGCAGGAGCTGGATGCGCGTTGTCGAAGATCGGGCTGAGTGGAGAGCCCTGGTACAGGCCTCTTTGTCCAGCAGTGGACTGCTATAGGCTGATGATGAATAATATGTATTGTATAGGTGCTTAAAGTGGACTAGTGCAGGTGCCCAAAATGCAAGTGCTCAAAGTGGAACACTTCAAGGGCCAGTGGACCTTTCCAGGAATTTAACAGTCCTGGGAGTTTTAGAATTGTTTCACTTGTGCTGAAATCTTTTTATTGGACGGTTTTGTAATTATTATGCCAGCATCCCGTTCCGGCTTTGTTCACGTATAACACCACCGTAAAACATATGTCGTATCTATTTACGAATCACTTTCGTAATGTAAGCAACGGGCCTTGGGCTCTAGGTCCTGGGTTCGATTTCCAGGTCAGGAAAATTGTGTGTCGGTTTTTCTGAACATAACCTGGGTTTGTGATCACTAACCCGCATTTGGCAAGCTGGTGATTAAGTCATCTTTGTAACGAAAAAATGTTTAGAAATGATGGAGGTCTTTTCCCTGCAGGAGTACATTAATAGGCTGATACTTTACGTATATGTCATGCAAATCGCAATGTGTAAAATAGTTCTAACCAGTGCACCGGAGCCCCGTTAATTGCTCGCTCGGAACTAGGCCGCTCAATGCTCGTGTAGTTTTAAATTGTGCTCGAATCACTCGAGAACTAGGGCGGTTCACGTTCCAGCAGGTTACTATCAGGTTGTGATTGTGAATGTTTTGATTGAACTGTTAGAACTCAAATGCCACATGGAAAAAATGAGGATTCTAGGAATTCCGTTTTCCGTCTCATTCTGTGAACAGGGCTTCTGAGAAGTAGCCGAAACTTCGGGTTATACTGTGAATATGTAGTTGAAAACTACGTATATGTAGTAAACACAGTATATGTAGTTTTCAACTACATATATTGTGTCGTGACTCTATCCGAAGATAAGTTATTTAGAACGGCGCGGGCGTTATGTTTATTTTAATTACCGTATACGTGTTAATGAAAATGAAAAATCTGCAACTAAAAACCAAAAACAGCAAAATTACCGGTCACAAAATTACAAATACAGAACCTTCCACTATTTAAAAACGCCCGGCGGCAAATATTCGCGAATCGCGCCGGAAATCGGAGAATGTCGGCGCCGGTAATCAGACTGATTACAGATCAATGGCGTGTGATTGAATATATCTGATCCGGCGGCGTGTTCGCTTAAATTATTAATTGCGTTCATTTAAATTTTCGTATGAACAAAAAAAAATACACACGTAAAATAAATTCTTTAAATTATATACGAAAAATAGCTTAATTTACCTATACAAATTGTCACAATTTATTGTTATGTTATTTAACTAATAAGAATTTATTCAAAAGATTTTCTAAAATGGAAAAAAATAATTTTATTGGTTGTTGTGCTTATAAAAATAATAGAATGTACATGTGTCTGTCTCATCAATCATCATTGATGTTGCTTTGTCAGATTTATTGGAAAATAGTTGTGCATAATATCATCTTGTAATTAATCAACTTTATATGTTAAGATAAAACCTGGTTTATAAATACCATAAATAAAAAATACAATAACATTCTCATGGCGCATTTGCATGCTCTCTTCTGTCGTCCATGTTTAAAAATCGGCGATTTCCGCCGCCGCTGTAATCGCACTGATTACAGATCAATGGCGTGTGATTGAATTCATCGGATCCGGCGTGTTTGTTTTTGTTCTTTTTGTTTTTGTTTTTTATAAACGTTGCAGTTCTGCATTCTGATTTTTACTGACGTGTTTTGGTTTCACGATCAAATTAGTACTCGTACATCGTGAAATTCAAATAAAAGGTTTGTGAGAAATGTGTAAAAACGAAAGTTTATTTAAAAATATTGAATGGAATCAATTATATGGGTGATTGATCTGTTCTCGATATTGAAACAAACAAATCAACTAAGGTTGAAGTACCGGGCCGTGGTCTCGAGGTCACGATTTTCTAAATACAGTCCGGGTTTTACATCACTAACCCGCATTTGGCAAGCGTGGCGATAAAGCCAAAACCTATCTTGTAATGAATATTACAAGTATCCTGATAAAATAAATTTAGAGAATATAAAACCAATTCCAGAAAATCCAAACGAATCATATTATAACAATCTCGATATCAAGCAAATTAAATTCCAACAGGTTAAAATAAAAGAATATCCCCTTATAAATGGAAACGTCTTTATTCCAGCAAAGATCTCGAGACCATCAAAAGACAAGCTCCCGCAAAGTTTTTGTTCAATTTAATTAACTTGCTTCAAAGAAAATAGAAAGTTTAACTAAAACCTAACCTCGACCTACGGCGAGTTAAACATTGAACTAATTAACATCGATTCTATTACTTATATTATTTTAAACTTATCTCCACTTTAGCTTTTATAATTCATTTATATTGGGGTGCCACAAAATATGTAGGTCTAGAATAATTTACGAAAGATGAGGCCCACAAAAAGTAAGGCAAAGAAATTACCACAGAAGCAAGCATCATTATATAAAACAATAAATATTATAAATATGCCTTGAACTTACACGCCAATTGCCTAGTTCCAAAATAACTTTGAAGCTTGTAGGTAGGTACTATGGATGCTAGTGAACGGATAGACATACTTAAATACTTTTATAAACATCCTGTCTCGAGTGCACATGCCCATTTGCATCACACAAATATTTTTCCCGCGGGAATCGAACCCGCAACCCTTGGTTTTGTAGCCACTATCTTTGACCACTAGACTAGGATTGGTGATCATAGTATGTAAGGCGATAGAACACAGGGTAACACTTCTGCCCACCTCCCTGAAATATCTCTTTGTCACTTTTTACAACACACACGGGAATAAATAGGTTAGTACTATTCTAGGACCTTACTACAAGGCAGTTTACACACAGCTACACAGAAATTGGTGGTAGAATTTGATAATATAATCCTGTAAAACAGGACAAAGGGTAAACATTGTCACAAACCCCACATTACTCATGTGGTGTTAGGGAATTGACGTAAAAAGGTAGCATTGTTGCCGACGCTAACGAAACACTTCATCAAAACTAATTCTGACAAATGTTATGCCGCCCGCGATAACAATATTCATGTTGGTCCTGTCACACTGTGCACACCGTAGTAAAATAAAGCCTCAATAAAGCAAAGAAATAATATAATAAATGTGTTTATTGATACTCTCGGAACAAGCCTTTTATGTGATACTAGCGGCCGCCAGCGACTTCGTCCGCGTGGGTTACGATTTCCGCACACAGTCTTACTAAAAATAGCTGAATAAAACAACGGTTTATATGCAGGCAGTCAACTTGCACACTTTTAGCGGACTATAAACTCAAGATAGAATTAATTAAAAGTCAAATTAAGTGACGGAAAACGCTTATCAATATATATTTATTTATGTTTTTTCGGTCGGACGTCGCTAGTGGTTGCAGAAAGCTCTGGCTACCTTAACAGCTTAACCGGACAATTGTGGAGGCGGAAGGATCACACACACCACACTAAAATTTAGCAGCGATTATCTTATCATTATTAACAATAATCTGGAGACCTTATACATTTGAGAAATCATCTGTTCACCGCGATTCAGATCCGCGGCCGCGCCTCTAGCGAGGTGCGCCATCTATCGGCACATTTTAGAACTAAATAGTTCGCTAGCACAAATTTACAATGATAAAATAAAGGAATATACAATAGCTTAAAGCCTACCTCGACAAATGGTAAGTGGTAAGTGGACTATTCAACACAAAATGTTTTGTCTATTCGAACCAGTAGTTCCTGAGCTTAGCGCGTTCAAACCAATTTGGATCTTGAGTTGCTCGTGTTATTGTGAGTCAACCATAAAAGATAGACATATGCTGTTGGGGGATATTTTTTAGGCAATTTTATGTAGAATATTTCCGACATACATGATTTCTATGTGACTTTAACCATTAAGGCTGCACACGCGACTGAAGCTTAAGAAATGGAGTAAATTCTCCCGTTTTCCCCACATTTCCCTTCACTACGCTTCTCCTGTTGATTGTAGCGTGATGAAAAGTATCCTATAATATGCCCAGGAGTATGAAGAATAATAGTACCAAGTTTCGTCAAAATCCGTCCAGTAGTTTTTGTTTCTATAAGGAACATACAGACAGACAGACAGACAGACAGACAGACAGACAGACAGACAGACAGACAGACAAAAATTTTACTGATTGCATTTTTGGTATCAGTATCGATCACTAAACACCCCCTGATAGTTATTTTGGAAAAATATTTAATGTACAGAATTGACCTCTCTACAGATTTATTATAAGTATAGATTTTAATTATTAACAATAAAAACGCAGGTTATTTATCAAATGATTATTTCCCATTTTTTATAAAATACCAGTTTTTACCCGGGGCTTTGCCCGCGTTATCAAGATTCCTGTTTTATCCTAATGGGGATAAAAAGTATCCTATCACCTAGGTCAGCTGATACCTTGCCAGTATACCAAATTTCATCAAAATCAGAACATCATGTTCAAAAACAGCGTGATTGACGGACAAACATCCATACAAACAAAATTTCACATTTTAATATAAGTATGAACTATGATTTTCTTGTTAGAATGAACCCAGTACCTTGAAATCTCTCTCTCTCAACATTCTACTCATTATTAATATAAATTATGACGTGTTATGCGTCAACAAAGAATTAGATCAGCACTAGTACAAACTTCCTTTTTTAACACTTTAACCGTCACAAATCCCAGAATATCCACTTCTTCTAAAATCCTTAATTACAACTCCAGGTCTGTTTGCTTGAGCCCGGAATACCCGTTTATCCCGGGTAAATAGGTTCGAACGCAGTTGCAATAAGGTCTGAATTATTAAGTGCAGGGCGTCGAGGCAGGCTTAGTCCGTATCAATTTAACGATACTGCTTCCGTTGGACACCTGTGCCTGGCATAGAGTAGAGTGCAGAAGGGTTATGGCTGAGTAGGCAAAATATCAGGAGTGCTTAGAACAATATTATAAAGGGTACTGTTATGTATTTTGTAGTGCGAGTAAGCTTTTTAAAAAAAAGTATTCTAGAGGCTAAGGATACTTCTTTAAAATAAGTAACTGGTAACTACATATTTACAGAAAGGGACAAAAAGAAAATAACGCAGTTTGTTCTTTCAATTAAACTAGCAACTTGGCTTCTCACAAAAATTATCTGTGTTCCTCTGCTTAATTGTGTTTCGAGCAACAGTTATCGATCGTAACGCTTCCCAAAGATATTATTATGCAAGTTTACAAGAGTGAAAAGTAAACAGTTAAAAAATAAATGATTGATATTAGATAAACTAAACTGAACCTGTAGGCAGACAACCTAATCCTCAAGTTAGCCTTCTGCCAGCCATATTAATAATCTTTGGCAATAACTGACAGGATAAAAGTACTCAGGTAAATCTGGCGCGCAATAAATCTAAGTAAAGGCCATCTCAGACAGGGGAAGATGAATCGCCCGCGTAATAATAATGAAGAATAGCCTTAACTGTATTAACTGTATTCAATCAAAAAGGGGCTGAGCAAAACGGCTGTTACCCGAGGTAATCCACTTGGAACACCCAATTTTTGAGCACCCAGAACTTACTTCCACATTATTTTGCTTGCCAAAAATATCAATCAGTCCCTAAAGTGTTTTATTTAGTCCTGGCTTGAAATTTAAGTGCTCATGGTGGACCTCTGCCACCTGCGCTATTGTAGTACAGGAGTCGAAGCAATATCCGAGAAACTAGAGAAAATCATAATAGTGAAACACTTTAAGATTAGTCTGCGGGGCATAATGCACGGAAATATCGATTATTCAGCGGTGAAAAGAGTTAGATTTACACCTTTGCTATGTTAGATAAAGGTTTTCTGGGCTGTATTAGTTATTTATTGCTTTACAAGGACGAAAGGTATTATATTACTTATAAGTTAGGAAGCAGAAAATAAAAATATTGTTATGTATAAATTGTATACAAAAAAAATATCGCTTAAATAAATTGGAAAGAAGAACTTCTACCCTTAAAAAGGAGCACCAATTTTCAGAAATTACTGAAATACCAGTATCCATAGTGTAATGCACAATACAATATTAGAGGACTTTGCCCTGTAATGAGTCATTGATACGCAAATATCTTATACAAAATACTAGAATATGTGTCTTCCGTAGTCTATGCTTGCATCCTTAACCCTCATTACGCAAGACCTTTCATAATTCCTCCCATCAATTCAAACATCTCCCAGGCGACGTGTCAGACCGATCCTCAAATTATGCAGAACATGACAACTAACCACATCGGGTTAACTAAGGAGTCGAAAATTAACCACGAATGACGAGGATCGTGCCGTGACCGAATTGTCTAATACGCGGGATTAACCGGCCGGTGTGGGGTTGCCAGGGGAGAAAATTATATTATCTTATGAAGAAAACTGTAGTGGCTTCAGTTAAAGGAATGAAATCAGTATTATGTACGAAATCTATGAAAATTTTGTTGATACCAGATTATTTTTTTAAAATATCAGAGTATATAAAATGGCTGATTTGATACCTACTGGGTTTTTTAATCAAAAATACGGTTTAACACTATGTTTTGGTCAACTTTAGTAAAAGCCATATCTATAAAAAGACAATGTCTGAATTTGTTTCAGGTGTAAATACCCATCATAAACTACATAATTAACAGCCATTACAGTTTTGCAAACTTCTCGGCAAACAAATGTTTCTTGCAGTGACACAATTTTAAATAAATCCAATTTCGTACTTTGTTCTAACCAAAATACACAATATGAAATATATATACTAATTACGACTCGTATTTTTTCTACTAAATAATCAAATTTTCACAGCTAGCAACCCTGAATCTGACAGATATGACCGGAACAAAATGGCGGTTGAGTTTTTGCCGCGCTAATCGTATTTGTCACTTTGATTACAATTTCATTGCGTGTGATGTGTTTGAGGAGGGTTTTTTGACGCCCGCTCATATTTGTGGAGTATGCGTTCAGAATTGTTAATTAGAGATTCCCGACTTCGATAACGGTCAGATTTTGAATTTGTAACGTGATGGATTACGGTTAGAGATATTTCCTAAAATATTAATGTTAATTCCCTGCTAGCCAAAATGTACGATTATAAAAGCAATTTATACATTATACGTGTCCATGTCCTATTTCACCGATTTGCTACACGGATTTGTTTAACAAATAAAAGGAAGAAAACTTTTATTGACCACTAATTAGAAAACAATAAACATCGTTATTACAAAAATGATTAATAACATTATTTTAGATTCTACCACCGTCTTCGGAAACCAGTCATCTATCGAAAAGAAGCGGCAAGAAACTCGAGAGCTGGTCTTTTAAAAGCTCCAATTTCTTATTTTATTGACGTACAATACATTTTATTAAAAACTCTTAAGTCCTGCAGCTCCCGCTATTTTAAAATAACACTGATTCCTACATTTGCATTACTTTACAAAACATTTCATTTCATTCCAAGTCAGGCTTGTAAGTCGAAACGTCCATCACATCCAGACCGCGGGATAACAATAAACCCGGCGCATCCCGCGTCCCGGGGGAACCCCCACCTGTGGTTCGATAGCTGGAAGCTTTGCATTCGTCGTTGACCTGAATACTTTATTCCTGGCTGAGATTTTTAACCTACTTGTGGAAGGTTCAGGATGTCAAGAAAATGTAAACTTTGGCATATTTTACTATTGTATACGTATGATGAACATTATCATGACTTATAAGAATGGCCATTGTATTCATGTGTGTTTGCTTTCCTTGTATGTATTTTCAATTAAACCGCCAAAAGTAATATAACGAACAGGAAAAATCTCATTGTGAACTTTAACTTTTATCTGGGCTTAAAGATATTATCTTCCCTTGTCGTAATTGGCGTTTTAAAATGCATCCAATCACACTTTATACACACAACAAAGTCACTTTATGGTTTATCAATCACCAACAACGGAAGTTTGTAACGGATAAGCAGAGACATTTTTTAAATAACAAGATGGAGAGCGACACTTTAAAACGTCCAGAGGGACATAAATATGATGACTACGTCTATCTATCTCACTCTAAAGTGGATATCTATCTAACTCCGACGTACAATTTAAATCCTGACCAGTCCAAGCCAACATCGAAAAAACCACACGAATGTTTAGAATCGTGCATAAATCACCAACGCAATATCAAAACATTTTGTAACCACGCGAAAAAACCGCGAGTGCAGTCCCTCAGTGTATAAATCAAGTGGAAAACGACTGCAGAACCGGATCAGCGGTAATCCCCGGCCTGGTAACCGGTTGTAACCGGATTTACCCGGATACCGAGCCACCTGCGATAACGCTTCGGATCTCTGTGAGTGATGGCGCTGTCTTAAAAAGTTACTCCGCCGGTTGTACAGTGTAATACGGACACGGTTTAATGAAGAAACCAACGTTTTATATTAAAACATGAAGATATTGTTGTTATCTGAAGTATGATTGCGCCTGTGATTCTGCATATGAGAGCGGAAAACTAAAGAAATCAATATTTGGCAGTGACGACGCAAAATTAAATCGCGTAATTTTGTATAGATACATTGCCGCCGAACTTTCGTTGCTTAATTTCAGCCTAGTATGCTCCTACACTAAGATAAGAAATACCGCCATTTCCAAAATTAAATGCTACCTATTTATCACCAAGAACAGTCCTCTCAGCGATATTAATACTATTCGCAATAGCGCAAATGCGCGCGCGGTAACGCATTTAGCGCGCGCTCTGCAATTAGGCTCGCGGCGGCGGCGCTTATTGGGTTAACAGGACTCCCTTTTGATATCTGCAGTCGAACTAGACTGGCTTGTTTTTAAGGAGACTTGTGATACGTCAAAACTTTTATTGTATTTGATACTAAAATATAAAATTAATTCTGGTCAAACACACTGTGTCTCTAAAAAGTCATATTTTTATATAAAATATAAGAATAAAGGAACTAAGGAAATGCATAATATATCGTAGCTGTAGAGGCAAGAAACGTGTGTTGACTTTATCTTTTCGTATAAGCGCGGAATACACACAAGATGTTTCATATTTCTCTTTACATTGAAGTAAGTAATAACAAGTCTATTTCTAATCGTGCACTTAAGCTCCAGGACCTCTATATCTAATAATAAAACTTTCCTAGTAGAACAAACTGAGAACAAACAATATATTTAGCGGGCAGTAATCCGACGTATACAATTTCAAACGTTGCGACGGCCACTCCTCTAATGAGAGTGGGACTACGGCGAAAGCTTTAGTTTGCATTAATTCAACTCCAGTTTTTCTTCACAGCTTTCATTGTTATTCTTCATAATGTAAATTAAACTTTGTATTATCTGAGGGTTTTGTTTGGGTTCACTAGAGTGTAGAATTTGATAGAATAGTGGCCGCACGCGACTTTGTGATTTCGGTTTCCGCACACATAGTGTTATACTATAGTTTAGTTAAAGCCTTCCCCGACAAACTATAGAACCGAAACATATAGGGAATAAGGATAGGGTACCACTCTGGTACCGCATCCACTGTCATGGCAATTAGGGCTCCTTTTTTGCTTACCATCAGGCAGAGTGGAGTCAATATACCGAGCCAATCTAAATAGAAATGTTTTCAATTCACACCAGTTGTTCTTAAGATTGCGTTTAAATAAATAAACACACTCTTCAGCTTTATTATATTAGTACAGATTACATTTTAAAATGGCTACAGTCTCACTTCATTTTCGCGAGGTTCGCTACAAATGATTCAAGGCACGTATTAAATCGTGTTTTTGCTGCGCGTACCGATGCTTAATGCGAAATGTATGTTTTATTAGTCAACGTTTTGAATTATTTATTTGTTATTCGACAGTACTTTTACTGCTGCACTTTGTTTAGTACAATTTTCTAATAATGAAACTACGCGAAGTTTCTTAACTTTATCTTATACCATTTGTGGATTTAAAGTCAACTGAAGGCTTTGACTTCTATGCCTGATTTTACTGAGATAATCATGTTTAGCTCTCTATCTGAAAGATTCGAATCTTAAGGTGATATATTTTTTTAAACTCGTGTTAGGATAACGGACAGATCAACCCACAAGTTACTTTTTAAGTGTTATAAATTAGATACCCACGATTCCAAACATTTTTTGACCCTTAACATTTTCACTCTCTCACGAAATCCGGTCCCCGCCAGTCTTAACCGGGTATAACCGGTTGTAACCAGATGTAACCGGATCACGTCCCGTCCGAGGCAGACTTAACGCAGCGGACGCCGCCTTGCATCGCAATACAGGAATGCAAGCCTGAATGCATAATTGCTGACGTAATCCAGGCGAAATGCAATATGGGGAATACGTTGCTGTTTTATGTTGAAGTATTTTTTTTCAAAGTCGGAATTGGTCTACTTCTTATTCACATTGCATTCTAGATAGATAGTTAGACTGATAGATAGATAATTAACACAATGACAATCAGAGACAAAAACAAAAATAAAAAAAAAAAATTAATCATCATCAATCATCATCCACTGCTGGACATAGGCCTCTCCTAGGGCTCTCCACTCAGCCCGATCCTCGGCGACTCGCTTTGTTTTTGAAATTTACTAGAATTTAATAAATAAAGTTACTTAAGTATTTCAAGTTTCAGTAAATTATAAAGAGTTTAAGCGTTTAAGTCGAAATCAAGACATTCCTGAAACTATCCCAAAAGGACCCCTTGAGGACAAAAACAACTATGTTAAGTTACGTAACTTACGTATTTGCTTACTTAAGTAAATGCTAAAAAGCTTCATAATAATTGTCCTTTTGAAGAGCTTGAAACTTCGTTGTAAGATATTTAAAATTGTATGTATGTGTGTTAGTCAGTCACCTTTGAGTTATGTATATGTATGTACATATTTAGAATGTGACAAGATCATCTTTTGAGAAAAATCATACTTTTTCTTTTGTAAGAACATAAGACATTAAACATCAAATTCCCTATCTAACGTATCAACAAAATATCAAGTATCTTCACAAAAACGGTAAATTTTATTTATCTAGGTCAGGTTCGGTCGTTTATAAAGGATATGTAAATGTTGCCTCCCTGGTTCCCTCAATATTTTATACGCAATCTGACCAGAGCTTTTAACATTTTCAATGATATATGTTTTTTTCTTCCCTCTACTGTGTGAATTATAGCATCATGTCTCATACTATCTCTTGTTTATCTAATTTAGTGTTATAGGCTGTGGTCGGGTCGTATGTAAGGATTTAGAAAGATTTGATGAAAAAGGATAAAAATATGCTCCACAATAGATCTTGCGTATAGGCCGTATATGTTAAACTAATATATTGCGCATAGGCTCCATCAAATTTGAAATCAAGTTTTCGATACAAAGATGGGTTTTGGCTTTATCAAAACGCTTGCCAAATGCGGAATGGTATTCACAAACACGGGCTGGTTTAGAAAATCGACGCAATTTTTACCTTACCCAAGAATCAAACCCAGGACCTCAAGACCACGGACCGGTACTTAAATCACTAGACCCTCGAGGCGTTTGTCGTATGATAGATACGGGCATTTAAAACTTGAGGCTAAAACTATATTAACGAGTATTTTAAATACTTTACACCTTAAAACATCTTAAGAGATTAATGAAGGACATCAACGTAACATTCCAATACAGATTTACTAGGCATTGAACCAAACTTTACCGTTGATCCCAATTTACCGTTAATCTTGCCCAACCACGTATTATTTTTAAATTACTCTCTTAATTTAATAAATTTCAAGTCGATCGTTGACCTGCGAAATTTTGCGACCTGATTTTATGATTAATCTTTCCACCTTGTAGCCTACACCTGCGCGTTCCAATTTGTGCTTTGAAATAAGAACTGTAAGGTTGATAATTGCTTCACCATAATTACTATTAATTGGATCAGGGTTAGGTTTTTAAGTACTTTATCAGGGTGAGGGAAATATACTATTTACGGTTTAAATACATTACTCTTCATCGTTTATTATGGATTGGATTTTACCTTAACATTAGTAATATGTACTTTAATATTGTACTACATATATGTGTTCTTATATTAGTTTTTGTTATTGATTAAAAAAGGGGAATTTAGCCAGATTAATATTATTTATATATTAGAGATAAAATATTTTCTAAAAAGCATTACGCCATAAAAGTGTCTAACAACGTGTTAAGTGTATTTAACTATTGACGTTAATCTGCCATTAACTACTTCGAAGACAGGTTAATTGCACACTGTGTCTTCATAATATGAAACACCTTTTCTAAATACCTTCATTAAAATTTCAACCTATTTAATGCGTTTTTGACATAACTGTTAATCTTTATTCCAATTTTATACTTAAGATAAAAGACAGAAGGGATATTAGTCGGTTCAGTTAGTACAATAAAAGTGACAACACTTACCTTTTCAAAATGTTTGACTTCGGCCAGCAGCACAAAGTTGATGTGAATGAACCGTGCATCCTCGCACGATCTCGACTTAATCCTATATCCTGGTTTCCTAAAGTAATACCTATAACCCGTATACTCCGAACTGTCAATGTCCACTTTCAAAGCACCCTTGAAGTTCCAGTCACCTCCGCAGCCGTAGCAGAGGCCTGTGGGCGTGTGTTTCTCCCAGACTGGCCTGTGGCCTGTGGTCGCCAGGCCGGCGCCCGCGCCGCTGCGGGGCCGGCCCGGCCATGTTCCAGAAGCGTCTACGGGCCTTAGGCCTCGAGGGCCTCCTAGCAGCTTCCACTCTTCAGGCCTCCGTGTGTCAGCTGCTGGCCGCCATCTCCACTTCAATATCACTCGTGGTTCTTTACTCTTGGCTTCTCAGTTAGTCCTCACACTCATTGGTGATGGTGATTCGGTGACGCGGTCGCTCGGTTTCATTAAAGTTACTTTAGGAGTCGGATCATTTAATTTTGTTGTTCAAACGCCGAGTTTTTGAGATGTGTCAATGGATTTGCGTGGATATCATTTTCTAATCGGTATTTCGATAAAATACATGTTTTTAATGGACTTCCCAGTTTATTATATCATAATGCTTCTTTTAGAGTTAAATACTGTTCCTAAGTAAGATGATGGAGTACTTTTATCAAAAATAAACATAAGCCTGCTTCATCATTAATCATCATTCAATAATAATTGTTATGACGAATAAACGATACTTATTACGAGTACGCTATCATTACGAGATAGGTAATATGAACTAGTACAATAAAGTACCTACACAGCAGAAAATCAGAAAATTATAAAAGTGGTAAATCTGGCTCATAATATTATCGCGCTTCATGTCTATTATTATATCCGTTAGAAATGCAAAAGGCAAAAATCCTTAGAAACAAAGTAATTTTCATGAGGGAGAAACCCCGATAGAATTTCAAAACAAAAGGCCTCACAACAAGTTTAATAATTTGCCACTGTACTTATCAATTAGACGGAACAGTGAAAACTGAATCTCGGGAAACCGGGTCTTTGAGTGAAATACCTAAATCATCGTCTCCTATTCCACCCGGACGGCCGACTCTCCCCCTTCTTCCCAAATAGCCCCCACCATCGGAGGCCTATTAATCAAATAACTCTCTTGTGATTAATTAGAAAATCAGCAATTTGGACGAAATCGCCCGAATTAGGAGAATGACGAGGCGTAACTAGAGTGGGGTTAGAAACAGATGTACATCGGTAAACAGACTAATTAATTGTATTGCTTTGTTCAACTTGCTCCTTGAGGTAAGCCCGATCTGATAGATATTGTGACGTAACTGTCGTAATGGAATGGTTGCGAAATAATTATTGTTATTCAATATAGTTTTAATTATGACATTAGTGGAAGATAAGTGGTAATATAATGGCAGTATAACGATAACCACATTTACTTGTAGTAGCGGCCGCCCGCGACTCCGTCCGCGTGGATTTCGATTTCCAATAGCCTAAAGCCTTCCTCGTCAAATGGACTATCGAAAACAAAAATATTTTTTATAATCGGACCAGTTGTTCCTGAGATTAGCGCGTTCAAACAAACAAACAGACAAACATACAAACAACCAAACTCTTCAGCTTTATATATTAGTATAGATATGGGAACTTTTTCTACGTTCGTGTACTCAATCAGAGAACCAGTTCGTTTGAAATTTAATGGAATATGATTGAATTAGGCTTTAATATTGTTTTTTTTAAAAGTACCCTAATTATACGGCTCAAAAAGGCTGATCCAATGAAAAGAAAATCGGTACTCAATTTCATTAATAAATAATTCCAGACCGTCCTTCCAAATCCCGAACTACATAATACAATAACGCAAATGAAGAAAAATATTTATGAATCCGCGAGATATCCTTGAGGACGTCCAAAAAACTCCCTTTGCGGGCCCTGAATTGAGGCCGAAATTTTTAAACCGCATTACGAAACGCTTTGCCCAGACACCGTGAAACCGCTCAGTCTGTTGAATGTAATCCTTTATAAGAAAAGGAATTTGTTTCTGTAATCCCAGTAACAGAAGATTAATATTTTATTGTAGAGATTTCCACCCGAACAATGGGCTTCGGATGTATAAGAGATCATGGCGGTAAACTTATTAATTTCGAGGCAGACTTTTGGGATGAATATTTTGTGAAATTGCTGAATTTGATGATATGGGATGTTGTCATCCTGTTAACTTCGATGATTTAATATAAACCAAAATACCGAGAGAAATATGACATGATTTTATTTCTCTTTGGAATGTTCTATTCTATCTCTTATTCAACTAAAACTGCATCAGAATATCTGATGAAGTTATGCTTCTTGTTCCAAAGTTGCCGATCATTCTAGTCAACTTTCGACATCTGGTACATAATTACGTAGTTTTACTACTGTTGCACGGTACTCGGTCCTACATTTTAAAATTGGCGAATAGTTACATACATGATACTGATATTGCCATAACATTAAACAGTATCACCAGAGACAGCAACTCTAATGAAGAACCTAGTCCCCAAAACAAACAAACTGGAACGCTAGTTAAGAACGTCCACGAAACAGTTGCAGTTACAACAAACACTCCCGCAGTTAAAGCACCGAGCGATGTGGCTAATTAAAAATCAGCCCCAGCAAATTGCTTTAAACAAACAGAAATAAAGAACGAAACAATTATTCTGTGCACAGCCTCGAGCACACGCCAATTATACAGATTCTGGACCACTTCCAACGGGAACCTTTGCTCAAACTGGTACGACTGGTACGTCTTGTACGAATTATATTGGCTTTCGTTCCAAACTTTGGATGCAGATTGTTGGCGCGAGTTGCATCTTTACCTTTAAATGGCCGTAGTTGAAAATTAAATTTTCAATGTTACAACTTGCATGGAAGACTGGGCAGAGGAGGTTGAAGACGATAGAGGAATACTAAAATTAATGCTATTAATGCTAAATTAGCACTATTGCCAAGAAGGACCCCCTCCCCCTCATGAATTTATTGAAAATTTGTTATAAAATACTTACAATGTACTAAATGTAATTATTATCAGCTTTTAGTTGATTTGAAAAGCAAATACACTTAAAGTTTCCGAATAACGTACCAAAATGTCCGAAAGGTTATTTTCCTTCTGTCAAGTCGTGAGTAATACGAAATAATTTACGACCGACCTTTTACAGTTTAAGTCTGTTAGTATTTCAAAATTATTACGGTAAAGGTTATCCTATACCTGAATGCTGGTTATAAATTATATTTACTATATTCTTTTTGTATTTTTTTCGAGAACTGTAACAATCATACATATATCAATTTCTACCGCCCAAGTTTCACATTTATAATCATTTAAGAATGAAAGATAGGACGAGACCAAAAATTAAATGAATGGTTTTCCAGCAAGAATATAATGTTCCCCCGCGACTATCAGTCGTTGCGAAAGAACGTAAACTTGCCAACATATTCTAAAACCAAATAACAGCAACAGTAAGAATTATTCATAAGTTTCACTTGGCATGTTACAAATTTTTCCAAGAGTCAAGAAATTTACATCGCCAGAATGGGGGATACGGGGTAAATCCGGCGCGAACCGGATTCGTCCGGTTTTCGCCCGTTTCATCTGTGGTGAACTAGTTTTTGCATGTTCACGTTAGTTTATACAGCTCGGTATTTCCGAGTTGGCGGATTTTATATGGTTGCGGTAACATTTATAACTTAGGTTTACTTGAGGCGCTTTGAGCAGCGTCCGTATGCGCTGCGTTAGTTTAAAGAATTTAGTAGCGGTATTAGGTTGGATTTATATTCTACATGTTGGTGTTTTGGCCGTAAAATTTCGGGGATTAAGGTTAAGCGATATAAGCCTTAGATTGAATACATAAGTCTTTTGAATTTAAAATAACTTTGTATATCATGTATACGCCTCGATGATCTAGTGGATTAAGTACCGGGCCGTGGGTTCGATTCCCGGGTTAGGCAAATTTGTGACGGTTTGTGATCACCAAACCGCATTAAGCAAGCGTGGTGATTATGTCAAAACCCATATTTGTAACGATAACATGATTTCAAAAGTAAAGGCCTTTCCCCTGCAGTGGGACATCAATAGGCTTTTAAATTTTCACTTTACTTTATTTGTATCATACTTGTTGTTACAACTTAAATATCCAGGTAAAGAGCCAACACAATCGTTCGACAATATTTGCTTTGAGTTTAAACTGATTCGTTTTTAGGTGCATATATTTTTAATCATTTTGTAGTAAAAATATGGGTCAGTTTTAACGTTTCCAAGTCAATTCACGGAATAAAGAAAATAGTCAAAATTAAATTTCATTTTTCACCGGGCTCGGATCGGGATCCCATTACAGTAATGCCCCGGCCCGGCGGATCTATTTCCGACGGATCCCGGGACGCTGACATTGATATGGAAAGAATACTTTTGTTTGCAAGATGAAGAACAAAAATAGTGAATTTAATGTGAAGTAGTGGAGGATTTCTCCATTCAATCATTTGGTTTGGTCATTTCTTTCTAATTTCTGAATGACTTAATATTGCAATCCAAAATATATTGGGATTTTCAAAACCTGCCAAAGTGGGAAAAGTTTTTTCGATTTGCAGATACCCCATTCGTTTAGGTGTTAGGTAAAATCTATATCTATTAAAATAATTCATGAATAACCCTTATCAAAATGGACATAAGAATTTTCTGTCGACGCTGGTGTATTTTTGGAGCCATCTCCTTTACACGGTCTATCTAAAATGATTAGTTCAAATACTTGTAAGAGTTTCAACACATTACCATTCTAACCATTATATTAATAAGCTTGGCAAGTAGAATTTCAGTCTGTTATTCTATTCCACAGCTGGGCAAAACCAAACCCAAAAGCCATGAATAAATCAGAAAATACCAATCACGAAATACCAGAATACAAAAAGAAATGTACGAGTAATCCGACACTAACTAAATCAATTCTAACTCCTAATAGGAATTACTCACTTCCGTGAGAAGCACTCGCCACAACATTCTTCAAACACACTGGAGAATAATTCCCAAACTGGCCTGTTAAATAATTCAACGGAATCAATTGACGTTAGACACCGCTCCGGTATGTTGTTCTTAGGGCGGTGAATACTGAAAGCTATAATATCTGCTCGTAATATATGCATTGTGACTATGATATTATAAATCCAATGAAAAATACATATAAATGGTTCAAAGGCTGAGATGCTGGATACTTTGAGGTTGATAAGAATTATTCCAAGTCCACCATTGTTTTTTTTTTTATATTGGCACGGTATATTGACTGTACTCTGTCTGATGGTCAGCAAAAGAGAAGCCCTGATTGCGTGATTGAGATAAGATAACAAAGCAGTATCCTTTCCATTAGTAACTCATTGCATCACGTAATAGTTCAGCGAATAAATTAATTCCAAACTTCTGGGAATATATTGTTCGTGCAAATTAATTAAGTTGAAAATCAAATTATGTAAATTATTTTAAATAATACAAACGCTTAGTTTGGGTATTAATCGGTTATTTGTGTCTATCATGAAAAAATTTCATAAATATTATCATTACATTGCAATATCCAATACTTTGTAAGATGATGGCAATTCATCAAAGCCATTTCAATAAACGCTTTTATTGCATCCGTTTTCTCAGTACCAAATTCGAATTCAAATGCAAAATATTCTTTATTAGCATAAGTTTCAAAGAAGCACTAATTAATCTTCAGAAAACTACAAAATGATGACCCTACCACCGAATCGAAAAGTACATAGATATTCGCGATAAGAATCGGCAAGGAACTCGACTATCTCCTCTCTATTAGTGGACGCAGACCTCCTCAGCGTTACGCTTCACCAAAAGTTTGTTCGGCAAATTTCTCCCTTGTACCAGAACTCGCTTTATTGGTTCCCGATTGTTCCAGGTCTGTAACGAACAAGTTTCGTATTATTCCTGGGACGATTTTAAAACAACGCGAAGACACTCGGAGTTCACAATTACTTCCTAACTGATTTTGATGGGGAGTTTGTCGGTAAATGCGGTTATGTGGGTACTGTTGTTTTGTACCGTTTTGAGGGAGGAAAAGTTTGATTGGTGGCCGTACCTGGTAAATAAGTAAATAATAAATAAAAAAAATATATATCTCTGGACATTATTCACACAGCGCCATCTAGCCCCAAACTAAGCATTAGCTTGTGCTATGGATGCCAGACAACGGATAAACATTACTTATATACTTTTTTTTGTAAATGTATACATATTATACATAGAAACACCCAGACCGATACAAACAGACATGTTCATGCACACAAATGTTTGTACCGTGCGGGGATCGAACCCGCGACCTTTGGTGTAGTAGCCGACTTCTCGACCATTACACCAAACGGCTCGTCAAAAGTAAGTAGGAAGTTTATTTTTTACGTAATGTTGGCCGACTTTATTTAATTTTTTTAAATATTATATGTAATTATTTTATCATAGTTTTGTTTGCCATCGACACGAAAAGAAGAAGAAGACGTAATGTTGTAATGTGTCAAGCTATTTGATTGAACACATCTAGCCTTTTTATTGCAAAATAACGCATTATTTGAATCTACGGGCCGATATCATTATAGGACAACGAAAATATATTAATATAAGAAAACAGTGAAATTCAAGAGAATGCAAATCTAAATTAATAAGAATGTCTGCATCTGTAACCATACCCTATTATGAAAAATAAAATACCCTTGATTTGCAATTATCTCTCTTCTTTTTTTTGGTTTAAATAATTTTATTATAAAAGAAATTAGGCAGCTATTTTGTACGGATCTTTTTTTATCTACCAATTCTCTGAAAACACAATAACGAAATGTTTAAATAAATAAAAACAATCGTATTTTTTTTTTCAATGCATGTAACTTTAAAAACAAATTTCATTTATACTCGTATCTTTCAGCAGAGAAAATGTAACTTACGTACTAGTAAGTTGTTTTAAGTGTCTTCCATTCCAACCATAGATCTCTAATTAAGTAGAAAGGGTTAATAAATCCCAAACTTTGAGCGGGAAGATAGATCGTATTCGCTCCGAACTCCTTTAAGTTGGCAATGTGAACCAAATCTTTGGAATGTGGGACATTAAATCGTTCCCATTCGAATGGTCTTTGTATTAGGTTTGCATGCTTGAACAGGGGTATGTGGTGCAATTAAGATTAAGAGAATTACCACTGCGGTACTGGGGCATCGGTCTATATCACACATAGTATAGAACAAAGTCGCTATCCGCCGTCTGTCTGTCCCTACGTATGTATGCTTAGATCTTTAAAACTACACAACGGCTTTTTTAAAAGATGAAGTGATTCTTAAGGAAGGGTTATATGTATAATGCATGCATAATATTGTAGATATAATAAACACTGATAAATTTAGTTGCACCCATTCGAAGCTATGTTATCTGTCGTTAGAAATATGTAGCTTGAAACATGACTAGAAATGTCTGAAATCGAAAATTAACTTTTCCCTACGTGACGTTATTAAATCTTATTCTTTTTAAGTTCTTTGGCTAATGTGTAATTTTTATGGGCTGTTTATATGTACTGTAAACCACTGTTTATTTTCCTTTTAAATAAAATAGAAAATGAAATTTAAAATATATCAAGAATGATAATTCCACGCAGGTTGGAAAACACTGCCTTTTAACTGTTTTAGTCAAACAACCACACTGTCTGTACCCGCTATCAGAACACTGAATCATTTTCGGGTAATCTTCGGGATTCAAAAAATCCTACGCAAAACGCCGAAAGAAAAACGGATATTAGTAGAGTCTCCCAACAGTTTATCTAAATTGAAATCGGCCGGCGACTGGAGCTAAGCGTTTTGAGAACCGAACCAGCCCTACGTTACGATGGTTATGATGTCTGGGAGGTACGTTTCGATATTTTGCATCCCCGATTAATGGATATAACTTTTCAATAATAACCTCTATCTTTGGTAGCAGTCTCAGTTCCAACAATGAGTTCTAGGTATAAAAACAATATTCCCTTTCGGCCGTTTTTCGTTCCTGGCGACCAATTGTGCGATCAGCCAGGTTTGCGGGATATAATATAGTGCACAATTGAGTGCGCAAGCTCAGGTGCACTCCCTAGTCCCTCACTCTCATAGTTCGGAGGGAGAGCATTTTGACGACACGACCGTAGAGAGATCAGGCGCATAATTTATAAAAAAATCGAAAAGAGGGTTGAATAAGTATAACATTAGGCTAACTAAGATATTATTTCCAAATTGGAGGCTTTTGGCCTGTAGCGCTTGATTAAGCGGCATTTACTGAAGCCTTTTATAAAGATATATGTATGTTGTTCTAATTTTCGACATCAATGGACTACTAAATTCACTGTTAACATTTCAATAGCGAAGCTCCGATATTACGAAACAACTTTTTTAAAAAAATTCTCTGTATGCATAAAGTACGCTCCGCTTTTGCCTCGGACATCTACTTTGAACATGTTGTAATTACAATAGAGTCTTCTCTATTCTACACAGCGCCATTTAAATTTGACAAGGTACTCTTTGACGAGGATCGCTTTGTGGTTCGACAATGTGGAACATTGTGTTCATGTCGATAGAAAATAAATAGGACAGCAACTTGATACGGCTAGAAAATATAATAATATCGGTGGTAGTTTACAAGCTTTATCCAAGCATAGGGAGTTATTTGTGACATGGGGTAGACGGACATATCATGGCCATATTAACCGAAGAACTGACAACCTTTAAAGTCAAGTTGTTTTGGATTAGACAACGCATTTCAGCAAACGTATTGAAAAACGTTTCGGTTTCTAATGAAACTAGTGGGCGCCCGCGACTTCGTCCGCGAAGATTTCAGTTTCCGCACTTATAGTGTTAAATTAAAGCTTAAAGCCGTCCTCGACAAATGGGCTATCCAAAACGAAAAAAAAATTCGATGGAATCCAGAAATTCCTGAGATGGGCGCGTTCAAATAAACAAACTCTTCAGCTTTATTATATAGATCGAGCTTTATATATTATAGATAAGTAAAGATAAGAATGTCTTTGCATCATGTTCCCTACAATAATTTCTATTTAAGCAGTTGCTGCTTTTCTTAAACGAAAAAATATAAAAAATCGTCTTCCAAAGACGCAGCAAACAAAATTATCAGCCTAATTCAATACACCAAGCTACCGGATAGCATCAGATGATTCGATTAGCGGCCGATACCTGCCGAGCCTAGCAATGTACAGTCTATTCCAGAGATGGTAAACCTTTTTATGATAATTTTTAATTATAAACTAGGCAATTATCTTCCAAAAAAAACTCATGCTAATCAAAAAGCACCCTGTTATAAGCACCGCTTATAAAACGCTTTTAAACAAATAATTTAAAATTATGGTTCCTTTAAAATAATTATGTTTCAGGTTTTCGACACTTTCTCAAGCAATAGAAATACCTAATACCCTATTTCTTATAATCTAGTGTTGTGATCAGTTACGTGCCTAAAATACAAACGCGTGCCAATGGTTCAGCATCCATGGCCTATTCAATCAATTCACCACGGAGGATGAACTCGGCTCAGATGTTTATGTACCTGCAACAAAAAATGAGGTAAATTAATAATTTGGTTTTACATAATAATCTAGGTTAAACAATCTGGTGGATGGAAGGAGATGGATGGTTTTATGTAGATGAGGGAAGTCTTGGTTCGTTGTGGTGTGGATGGCAATTTCATTTTGGTTAATAAAATCCTATCGTACAACAAATATTAACAAAACATTTAAAAAAACAAGTCATTTTTAACGGGGTCCAATTTTGTCTTCTTTCTAATCGGAAATACGTCCTTATATATATACAAATTCGTCATTGATTGACGTTCCATTGATCTCAAAAGGTAAAGAAAATACAAGATTTGTTTATCGGGCAACATCCATTTGTTAGTGTTAATTAAACTTATAAATATGTTTGTAAAATAAAACATGGGATATTACTTAAAATCGTATTTGATGTTTGAGACACATAATGCAAAAGACCACGCCAAAAGTCTCAAACGAAAATCTAGATATTCACCAAACCCATTCATTCCCTGCAAATTGAAATCGAACGAACCAGCGATAGTACTCGTAGTTCCAAGCGGGCTTATCCCCCCCCCCCGCAGTCAACGCGAGCAAATCATTCGTGAATCGCTTAACGTACTTATTTCCATTCCGGGCTATTTCACACCGCGCTGTCTTGCTGACGGCGTTGGCGGGTATGGGCGAGGGGGATAGCGAGCGCAAGTTAGCTAGTAGTCGAATTTTGGCTTTACTAGTAGCTATATACATATTTATGGTAAGGCTAAGTATGTATTATAATATTTTTTTTCACAAATGCACGCTTTTTTTCGGAAATATAACACGGAAATCAAGCCCAATCTACAAAATTAAGAATGACTCGTGATAACATCTGTCTTTCAGAAAGTTTCAATAACGTTCTAAATTGACACCCATTCCCGCTCTTGCAATCACTCGCATGATACATTCGATTTACAGATAAGAAAATCGATCCCTTTCCTTGAAATGGTGATGATTTGCGATTGTAAATACACGATAAACAGCATTGGTTCCTTTCAATTCTTTCTAATTTGCCTCTCTCCTACATTAAAAATAACCTAACAGTTACAAATAAAGCATTATAATTAAACAATTAACTTGCTCACCAACCCCAACATCCGTATGTTCGTCACACAAATGGGAATCTCAGAAAACAGCGAGCCCGAGACGCGATCGGGCGTGAATTACATTCATATGATATTCCCGGAGCCGCGCCGATTACGCGATTGATTCCAGACT